>JAEUYN010001916.1:0-24859 GCA_018257835.1 Euura lappo
AGGTCGTTAAGATATCTTCGCAATCGAATTTTAGAGTTTCATTCGCATCGCTAATAATACGTTGGAGATTCGCTATCCCGTCAGTTAACGCTCGGTTTGAATCTTCAACCGCTTTCGCTTGAGTTAACTCTAGGTTGTTGATACGTTCTTCGAGGACACGCTGTACCTCGCTGATGTTGTTACGGGTCTTGTTTTCGATTTCGGTAACCTTCTTAACGTTATCCTGGCTTACTTCTACTCGACTATCGATAACCTTTGTCAAACTCGCATCAAATTCCCGTCTGGTTTCCGCGATTTTTGCTTCTAAATCCCGTTTCTCATGCTCGAATCGCTTTCTTTCCGTTTCTAGTCGCTTACTGATGAACTCTTCTATCTTAGCCTGGAAACTTGTCTGTTCTTTACGAAGCTTGGTGATTTCTTCCTTTAAAACCGTTATTTCTGCGATTGAATCGTCGCTTTTCGTGCTATTATGTTTCGGACTGTCTAATATATCAATTTCCGAGACGTTTTTCTCCGCAGTATCTTTTAACTTGTCTTTGTCTTTACCTTTATCTTTGTCACCCATTTTGATCGTTTTTCTCTAACTTTTCACGGTTTCTAATTAATAATCTTAACTCTACTCACGAGTTTTGCTGTTTCTTTCTATTTATCCTTGTCGAGCCTCACGTTCGGGCGCCAAATATAACATTTCTCTTTCTCTCTGCCCCACGTTGGGCGCCAAATATAACATTAATCCTCACTGTAATCCGTTCAGGTCACGAATCACCATAGGATACTCCGATTAAACTGATATTAATACGACTTTTGATGCTATCACTGAGTTTTCTCTTTACTTGTGGTAATTTATTAATTTTAGTGATTTGATAGCACTCGTACTGGTTCAAAATTTTACTTTCATGAGAGTATGAGACTCGTCAGGGCTTCGAAAAGGACACCTAGATCAAAATATCCATCTAAACTGTGGAAGTTTGTGCAATGTAACGATTTCTCATTACAAGGAGGGATTCTTCTACCTATTCTAATCGAGAGGACTCAGAATCGATTTACTACTTTCGTTTAGTCCCTTCTCCGAAGATCCGGGGGTTTCTACTAATAGTAATCTATCTGAGGACTAACCAGTTGTTGTAGGATGTCATAGGATCGGAAGAATCGTCTGTGGGAATGTAGAGTGTGATGATGTGTGTAGGTGTTGAAATAATTAGATTAAAACCGATTTAATATTGATAGTGAAGATGCTGCGAATGTAGAAGAACAAAAATATAACTGATAACTCTATTAATAATTCAAAATTATTATACCAAAATTAATAAATGCTTTTTCTATCTGGCGGTTAATACACTAGATTATCTTGACAAAATTTTCTCCGTACTAGGAAGGCAGTAGCCTGAAATGTAATATCTCAATTGCAAAATTTTTCTAAGTCAATAAATCGAGAAAAATAAAATTTTCTATGTTCGAAAATGACTCTAAATTCGTATATTCGTGGACTGCTCCCACGAATTACGTACCAAGATGTCCCAGTGCACAGACCGAAGTTAATACTCAAAATTCGACACGTCTGACAGGCTTGTCAGGCCGGACCGAAGTGCCTCTACTCGTGTTCTGATTTACCATTACGGCTCGGTTTTCGCACTATTTTTCGATGCGCGTAGTTACATTTCTTCAAATTTTAAGGTGAAACGAAAGTCACGTGACCTCGATATGAGTGCGAGAGAGATAGCGCGATAGTCCACTTGGAATTTCCGAACGCCCTTTTTGCAGCCAAAACACATTCGATTGGTGTGAAATTGATATCGGTGACGCAAAAAAAGGGCACGGAGGGCATGACGCTCTTGGATTTTCGAAAATCGGAAAAAAAAATGATAGATTTTTATCAACATTGTTCTGTAATGAAATAATCATTGTTTTCAGCGCTTACCTCTCAAATATACGAAAAAAAATTTGCGTCATGCCCTCGGGGATAATATATTACAGTGACTCACATCAATACACGTGACATTTATCAAGAAACAACCGCGAATTGGGCGTTGAGAATAATTGTAGATAACACTATACATATACATCGCGACGGCATTCCAAACCTCGAGGTATTCGGCTGTAGAAGAATGTGGAGAATAGTACCCTGCGCGCTGGTAGATGGCGCAGCAAGAGAATTTAGATTGTGAGAAGTGGCGCCACTCGTGTCTCATATTATGCTCATTCAAATCTGAGATGTAATTAGTCGGGCTGCCCAATACCGATTGATTTTGACGTTGAATAAAATTTAAAAAATCCGTCACTTGTGAAAACTGATATTTTCTTTCACGCAATGAAAATATGATACTTTCCACGATGGATGGTTACCGACTCGTCGTTTTCTTGAATATTCCAATTATCATTTGTCAAGTTCCTAAATAATGGTTTTTATACGTGACGGTCATTGAAATCATTCCAAGTTGATAATAATTATGTCATTGACCGCAGAAGAAAAATAAAATCCAACTGGAATCGGATACCTATACCGATGTGCAGAAATTTTGTCATACCAGCAATTTTCTTCTCAAGTAGTTATTGTGATGAAAAAAAAAGGAAGGGAAAAAGAAAACAGGTATTCACGATTGAAATATAATAAGTACATTTTCCTTTTTTTTTTTGTCAACTTTATTAAATTCATCACAAGTTTGCAATTTACTGTGATACATGACAATTGTATCAGTACATTGCTTTTGTCCGTCAAAAACATTCTGTTCTCAGCCTGCTTTGGTTATTGTTTACATGGTTCACTCTTTATTCAGTCTCCTATTTATGTAGTATTTTGTTTTCAGTGTTTCGTACAGAGAGTATCATCAATTGAAAAGTCACTCGACCACAAATTTCGAGTATGAAATTTGGAAACTATACTAAAGTTAGCTGAAATAAAATTCCGAATATGTAATTCATTCAATTGGAGATGAGAAAATGAGTGATGGATGGCAGCAAATATCAAAGCCTCACGTTATTCACTGCAATGTACTTGCGTTATACTTAGATAGTATCATTGGTATAATATTGTGGATGCATAAAAACCTCGTACTTGTCTGCGTTGAAAGAATTGTTAAAAAAAAAAACGAAAAAATATTAAATAGTATATTATGCACCTAAGGGCGAAAAGTTGTTTTTGACGAGTGCGAGGTTGTATCACGAGGCGAAGCCGAGGGATACAATCGCACTCGTCAAAAACAACGTTTGCCCTGTGGTGCATACGATATTTTATACACCAAAGGGAAATAAAGTGGTTTTTCTGGCTGGAACAGGGCAATAAACCGCCGTTTATATCCCTCAGGTGTATAATAGATACATTTTACATTAGGCAAGCTCGTATCGTAAAAAGAAATATGCGACAATTACAGATCTGCCATCCCAAAAGATTATAAAATAAGATTATAATATAGATTATATCATTATTTTTGAAAGCGTACACAGAGGACGACTTTTGGTTGCAACTTCTCACAGATTTCGAAATCAAAGCGACTTAAAAAAACCGTCTGACATTGTCAGGGTGATTTGGAATTCGTGACGAGTATTCCCTGGAATGAATCAGACCAGTACAGCCTGATTCTAAAAATTCTTCGTGCTCCAAAAATCATGCATATCTTAACAAAGTTCAATAATTCACTTTCTTTCAACGCACTTGCAAGGTTTCAGGCACACGGTTCATCCGTTTATGTCTCTCGGCGTCTCATTTTCTTCGAAGAGCAGTTATTCATCGTGTGAACGAGGGAAATTGAGAAGAAAAAATTCTGTGACAAGTTATGGTCAGTTACCGAAATTTAAGGCAAATCTGCTCACTCTTTTGCTCATATAACTTGGTCCAAGCATTTCGTTTTCTCAATTTCCCTCGTTTACACGATGAAGAATAGCTCTCCCAAGAAAATCAGACATCAAAAGTCCATTTTTCGATGTGTAATGAACTTCAGATAAGATATGAATAATTTTTGGAGTATGGAGAATTTTTTGAATCACACTGTATTTGTCTTCGAGACTTATTCTCTGCGATTTCGTTTTTTTTTTTTTTTCTCCATCATCCTACTTGAATATAAATTTTGAAAGATTGTATTGAAGAAGAATATGAATAATTAGGTACTGAGCAAAGTGTGATCCCTGTGTGAAATACTCGAAACAAGTTCTGAACGACCCTGTATGAGGTACACGCCGTTGCTTGGGCTAACAGAGGAAATAGCATCAGAGGACCAAATGCTTTTGAAAGGTGTCCAATAGTCGCAAGTGGTACGCAACCAAGTTGAAGTTTAGCTTCCACATGAACAAAATTTCAATTGAAAATCTGTTCAATTGGTGAATCTAGTCCTCTTCTTGATCCCGCTTGTCTTCTTTTTCTCCGGTATGCCGTGGTGTGTCTTGCGCTGTGGTTGCTGGTGTTGCAACTTTCGATGCGCTTTTCTTCTTAGGTGTTTTCATCAGACATCCCGTGCCTGTTTCAACACGCAGCGAGGCATCATCGGAGTCGTCCATGACCCTATCTCGCCGGAGACTGATGGATGCACGTGTGAGAGTGCATTGAATCAAAGCTATAGTTGTGTTACACGATAAGTGTCATCTGTAAAGTGAAATGTATGAAGTGAGAACGAGTTATCAAGAAATTCATCTGTACTATTTTTGGTGAAATCAAGTAAGTATCCGTAACATAATCATTATAAATTAGTAACAAGCTATCACTCAACGTTGTTTAGTCGAGAGTGTTTCCATTGAATCGAGTCAACTGAGAAAAAAGACCAACATTCTTCGTATTAGACGTTTCAACGTATCTACCCATCTGAAGGAAAATAGCTTATTCCAAATTGACAACATTTATCGTCAGTAGCCATCCATAGGCACCTTACACCAACACGTTACAACGGCTAAGAATCGAAAAATTGTTCATGAGCTGCTATTTCCGCTGAATCTACCTCTCGTATCCACTGTATGTGTGTCTTCGTCTTTTATAATCTTGAATATGTCTTGAACGCTACGCTCTAAATCATCAATTTCTTCGGTTAGTACCATCAACAACCCTTTTACAAACATGACGTACCTATTGGTAAACTCAGGCTCTATTTACATTCTTTAGAGCTGGTCAATATTCGGCAAAGTCACTCATGATTATTTTGTCACCGGCGTCTATCCCTTGCTTTGATGCATGTATCAATGACTCGTCTCCATGTATTGATCAGTAATCATTCATTTTTCACTAGTTTCACTTCTACTTTTTATTAACAACGGCAAATCGCTACTGAAACGTTGAACGAGCTAGTGTTCGTTTTGTTTTTTTTTTAGTTACCTGACTCGACTCGAATGAAACAATTTTCAAATCACAGTTATTGTCAAGAGCGATAGTGTTGACGTTGAACGTATAGTTCTTTCCAGGTGTAGCGTTAGCTGGAGATTCGGTGTTTACTGTTGCTGGGAATAGTGTACTGACTGGAGTAAGGCAACAGCTCCGAAGTCCTCCCACACTATCCATGTGAGTCGCGTCGCTCCGTCATTAGTATCGGCGGAGCTGATTTTGGAGATCTGAAGAACATGAAAATAAATAAATTCATGCATAAGGATGACCTGATTTTATCGAGCAGAGCGACTCATACTTTGACTTCGTATGTGAATAGAGCGCGATAAGACACGTAAAAAATGAACAACAGCAAACCTTCGACCCCGATCATCATTTGTTTCTGCAATCACCCTGGTAAGTCGTGATTCCCAATTCTTCCCAGGAAATAGTGGTCGGGTGTATTCAGGTTACAGACTCAGCGAGGCGTTTCCTTTGCCCAAGATACAGATCCAATGTGACGCGCAGTTCAATGTCACAGGCAGTTCGTCCTTACATTGACTATTAACGAAGAAACAAATATTTCACAACAACAAATTATTCATGGTTTTGCTCCAAAATGTGTCCAGAATATGAAATTATTTGTAAAGCATTGCGTCGAAAAAAGCTTCCATACACTTAACCCTTCACAGTCACATTATCTGAGAATTTCACAGCCGTCACACTGCGTGGATTCCACCCAGCCAGTTTAAAAAAAAATTATTGTGAGCAAACTATTACTCTGAAGTATTTAAAAAAATTACAGAACATGCTTTGATCCTTCTGGATCATATACGAAGAATTGACGTTTGGAAAAAAAATTTCGACTTGAAATTCAGAATTAAAGAGGTAAAAGTGAGAGAAAAAAACACGTTTTTGCTTAAATAAAAATCATGACTTTCTTGATTTTTCATATTTCCAACTAAAATTTGAATGAAGTCCCGTTGGAAGCCAGGGACTCTTGGATATTTACGCCCAAAGTCGAACGATGGGTTGATTTCACCTAGTGTGAGTGTGAAAGGTTAAGTGTTAACCTAACCTCAAAATTCATGTATACGACTCCGAGAGCTATTCACTACTTCACTCAAAATTTGTATGATCTCGTATGTCTCGACAGTATTCAATCATCAAATTGTAAGATTAGTACAGGAGCGACTTGGATGACTCATTAAAAGATGCAAACACGAAATATTATCAATTTCTTTTCTTTTTCTTTTTACCAACCGTTATCGCCAATACGCCATGTACCGAATACGCTCTATTTTGGCTAAAGCTGGGTAAAGCTGTGGTTCTTTCTCACTTGATAAGAGTAAAAATATCATCAATTATAATTGTTTAATTACCTTACGATAGTCACGTACGCCCACGTTGCGATGATGCTTATCACGCTTCACGGTCAACCCTAACCAACAAATTTTGGCCGCATAGCAGGCGGCAACGCTCGTCATACGCTGTGACATTTGTTAGGCGCGGGAACGATTCGAACGGCCTTCAGTGGTTGTATTAAAAAATACGTATGCAAACATTATTTTGGACTACAGGTTATTTTTATCCGGCATACGGATACTGGAAATTCGGATTCTCTTCAAATCAATTCCACATTTACTTATGTTTAAAGAAAGTAGCGAGCGCAAGGCAATTCGCCTTGATGTCAAAGATTATGACGTCGTACGTATACGAGTTCACTAACTTTTTAGTCAGATAATGGAAAAGCTTCGAATATCGCATTTTTTGGCATTCTTGAATACTGACCGAAGATCAAAGAGGGGAATCTCTTCGGG
Source organism: Euura lappo (assembly GCA_018257835.1). Taxonomy (NCBI): domain Eukaryota; kingdom Metazoa; phylum Arthropoda; class Insecta; order Hymenoptera; family Tenthredinidae; genus Euura; species Euura lappo. The sequence goes on from JAEUYN010001916.1 coordinate 7,099, forward strand.
AGTGATTGATATTTCATCGCTTAATTGAAATGTATAATAACAATTTGTATATTAGGTTTTTATATTATATATTTTTTTTTTCATGTGCAAATACAAGAATTGACTTCCACAGTTGATGAGAGAAAAATGTGCTTTGAAGGCATGGTGCGATATTGAATGTAAACTTGATATCTCAAGTAAATCACAGATTTTCAGCATCAGATAACATTTTATTCAAGTCTGCCTCTACTTCGCCTCGATGAAATTACATAAGATTACACGATTCCACATAATGTCATAAAATATCATCTTAGTTTATAAATTTTATAGTGAAACTATTTAAAATTATATACATTCAATTTCGTATAATTTATTTGAGACGAAATCAAGATTGAATAGCATATCATTTTTTAAAATCGTATCTGATGGCAACGGGCCGAGGAAACAGGTCGTACCTCAGCAGGTCGTCCAGAATGGAGGTAATTTTGAAAATGCTACAATACTAGTATACAGGGTGTTTATGTTAACTCTGGCCATACTTCTCGGGTATGTAGGGGCTACCTAGACAAGCATTTTGAGGTAAGACACCCATGATCAAAAACTCATCCTAACGGCTGTGGAGGGCTTTGAAAGATTTGATACCGCACGAAAGTAATTACATCTGATTTATTACACTACAAGCAAGCGCGCGGTACGATATCCTTCAAAGCCCTCCACCGCCTTTTATTAGGATGAGTTTCCGACCATGGGTATCATACCTCAAAATGCTTGTCTAGGTAGTATAAACTTTCTAGAGCATCTTTAGAGTTACGTCTCTACTGGACTGCCCAACCAGATATTTCTGTTTCCATAGGACCTGTCGACCTGCTATACGGTAAGTCAAGTTTGCGGTAAACTTGGGTAGTATGATGGATAAGGCAGTGGAGATGGTGTTTGCCCATTCAAAAAAAGAGTCATCACCGGTGCCGGTGCATCACTAGTATTCTTCCGCAGGTACGGAGACGCATTTGGCGTTGGATACAGTGGCAAATGTTCTAGCAGGGGCTGATGCAGTTCACTCTTTTCCTCCGTCTCCGCCAACACCTTTTCTTCCTCGGAATTTTTCAATCTGCTGCACGAACATACAATCCAATGCAATATTAATATTCAATTTATCATATCCAGTGCATCTATTCATGGATTATGAACATTTTCACAGTAGTATGCATTCTTTTTTGGTCCATAATATTATGCTAGAAGAATACTGAAATTTTCAATAAAATCTATCAGCGTTTATTTTCTTCAACACGGAAGTGACTAGTTGAAAAAGAATTCCTATGTTTGTGTGAACACTGTATTGGTGCGTGTGTCAAAAGCAAATTTCATCTTTCTACGGTGAAAATCTGAGCTCAAGAAACCTCTCGCAAGTTACTGTTACTTTGATTTGTTACTGTACATTTTCAATCTCGTTCAAGTTTTTCAACTAATTTGTAAAATATTGCCATGCCGCACTTTTAGGTACGTAAGCAATGGCTTAAATATAGTGATACAATACATAGTCTAATGAGAATGGAATTCCTTCGACACTGAAAGATTGATAATAAGTAAGTGTCACATAATATTGAATATCAGTCACAGTAAGAAATCTGGTTATATGCTCATCCATCGACTCGTGTACATTACTCCCTGGGAAGCTTTTATTTCTTTGGCGCCAAATCCTCCGCGCCATCCTTGCAATGCACCGGTGGCAGTACCAGATGCGTAGTCAAAGGTATCGGCAAGCTAGCAAACCATACCGCTAGAGTCGCGGGTACGAGCAGTCCAAGAAGCAGTACCACCCAAGGCGCAGTCAGCTCTGCTAATCGATTCTGGTCAGCCCTTGGATTCTCTGTAGGTATCGCATATACCTATGAGCAGATGCGTGCTCAACCTTGAAGAATCACGCGATGCGCTACGTTGTACTGCATCCAACATAAAAGCAAATTAGTAACATGTGGACAATTCTCGTTGAAGCGTTTCGGGTACACATTAGGAAATGACAAAAATTCAATTTGTGCAAATTTCTGAAAATTCTAAACATATGTTCATGCAACTGGTCTTCATCTCCCTCCGACACAGATCTCGGCCGAATCTCTTGATTAATATCTGACCAGTGGCCATAAACCTCATCCTAATGGTCGAATTCATAATGAACGTAAGAGTTGTAAAAAAAAAGCACGCCGACAAAAAGCTTGCCATATTTCCGGTCTGAATTTCGACCAATTTGTCAACCAGACTGTGTCCGAAATAAGAGATTCATCATCGGCGAGACATGTTTGGTCAATATTCATGGCATACTCCTGTACACTCTACATTCCGAGTCCTCCGTCACAAGTTTTTGTAGTGCTTCCGCCACACAGGTGGATTGTTTATGTGTAGCCATAATTTTTGTTTTGTTCAGAAAAATCTGAAAAGAATTCATGGATACTCCGTAGCGCTGCTACTACGTGGTCCAATTCTCCTTAGAATGGAATATGGAGACGAGTCAGGTGCTCCGTCTCCAAGTTCCCTAGATGTTTGAGCGAGACATTTCTACTGGGTCTTGAACAACCCACCTGTGTGACAGAAGGTCAACACCGGTAGATAATTACTGGTGTGTTGAGGATAATTCAGAGAAACTTTTTTTGGTGAACCTTTGTCATTATTTTATATAAGTATAAATCTATTAATCGACGCAAGAGAAGCACAAACTGCACGACACTTCGATAGTACGATCGAGAAAAGAGTAAACAACGAATTCGAGAAGCTAGGAGGTTATGTTCGTAAGATGATAGGGAATGAAACAATTGCGAAATGGGGACCTCGTGCAGGACGTAGATGCTATGTTTGGAACTGGTACACACTCATGATAAAGCGACATTAGAAAAAGGAATAATAGATAAACTTTTTTTTCCAAAGAATCCATGTGACTTTCGTTCTTTCCAAAGAACGAAAGTCACATCAGAATTGTTATTCGGTGAGTTGGTGGTGAGTCTGCAATAGAGTACCAGCGCGGCGACGCAACGCGTACTCTCTGACGTCACCCACAAAAATTTTACCGGTGACGTCAGTACCCCATTGTAGACCCACCAGGATACCGGAACACGGCCCGTTTACCGACCGCACTAATCTCACGCGCGGATCTCATGGCGACCGATGTTTGTTGCCCTGGTAGTATGGTCTATGCCCATATAGGGAGCCACGGAGGGGGCCTGATGTATCACATCAGGCAAGTGCGAGACGCTCGTGGATCGGACTGACACGAGAGCGAGAGTATACATCCCCTCCCTGTTGCTCACCGTGGTCGCTACAAACGCCTTTGTAGCGCCTTGAACTTGGGCTCGTGAACATGTTGGAGCGTGCATCTCCACTGACACCACACCGTAGCTGGCCAGGCGCTTAGAGCCGCGGTATGGCGTAGGCCGGACAATTAGATTAAAAAAAAAAAAAATGATGCGATTGTGGAAGAAAATGGATTATCCGCAAAGTCGAATAAGAAGTGCGGTTACACCTTTTTCATGATTTGAAAAGTGGAAAATTTAATCGAAAAAATCGGCGAACATTAAAATCGTTCGTAATGCTACGATTTCTATTCAGATCCTTGTCTTGCCAATTTTTTCCGAAAAGTTTGTTGCTCCAACCGTTGAATGCGTTTTCGAATATCTTTCTGCGCTGAGAAGAACCCGGAAAATTATTCCTGAAACAGACAGAACGTTGAATATGCAAGAAAATTAGGATTTTGCATCAAATGTTTTTCGATTTTTATATGCGTATAATGTAGAGTAGCTAGAAATAATTAGGTTGTATTTTTCTTTTTCGTTTAAAACGATAATCTCAAACATTACAGGCAATTGAATTCCAGCGTTTTCCTAGTGACCTAATTATTTAATTTTTTTTTTTTTTTTGCAAACTCCCGATGTATAGAATGAAAAAAATACATGCAAAATCCCAATTCATTAATTTGTAACTGCCCTTGAAAAAATTGCGACGAACGCAAAATATATACATATTTTTTTAGATCCGGATAAAAAAAAAGGAATAAAAGCCAAAGCAGCACAATTGAGGTGGAACTGTCCAGATATGCTCCAAGATTTCATTGTTTCATTCCCCATACGTTATTTTGAGTTTACATCCATCATCACTTCAATTTTTGTTCATGTGCAAAATGATCAAATTTCAACCTCATTATATTTTATCCGTGAACGGGTGATGTGTTGAATATAAAAACTGACAATGCAAAATCCCGATTCCTTCCGCTATCTATTCATATAACTTGCTTGTTACTCTTTGACAGATTCTAGCCACTCCGAAATTACGGTATCTGTTAGAGTATTTGAGAAAAGGAAACGTGAAATATTACAAGTGCATAGTTGAGAGACATACGATTCTTATGAGTGTGAATGTCAACAGATTTTGTATCAGGTATGACCTATGCTCGTATTCTGTACGCGTTTGAACGCATTTGAACCATGAATCATGTCCACGTCGGCGCTTGTCTACAACAAGAGTTGAAGGGAGAAAAGACCGACATTTGTCAGTTTGAAAAACCGCTTTTTCTACATCAATCAAGTCATTGTATAATAAGTTAATGTATTGAAGGCCCACCACACACCCCCATCGGCATTAATATACCGATGGCCCTTCCATTTGATATCCACATTCCTGCGAGAAATACTGACATTTGACAGTTCTCAAAAAAGTGTTCTTCACTTTTATAAATGCATCGAAAATGAATGTATAGGATGGTCCTACCATTCGATATCGACCTCTGCACGAATTATGCTTCAATCACACGCTTTCGCGTCAACTGTATCACAACCTTTTTTGTTGTTTCGACGTAACATTCGAGCTACAAGTATAACGTGCATGTATGACATATTCTCCTCAAAAATTACTATTCAGTTGGGAATGGCAGTAACTCCCTGAGTCGAATTATTCGCGCCATTTTCTGTCTCATGGCGATTGCGTCTCCCACGTGCTTCGGATTACTGGGATCCTGACCCAACGCTAGTGCGGTTGCGAAGGCAGCTGCGTATGCTCCACAGCTCTTACCGTCGGGTTGCCTCGCAACATCTGGGAAAACGATATCATTCATTCGTATCCTTGGATACCTTTTCCGAATGAAATCTATCTCGCTGTCGTGTAGTGCTTTACGCCCAAGACTATCGTACACGAAAAGAGTTGTTTGCTCGATACGCATACAGCACCAATGTTTAAAATCAGGTTTGCCACCGATAATTAGGAGATCATGCTCCGTGTTTGAAGGTTCCACCGCACCTGGGTAAGCGAAACGAAGTACCTCGCCGATATTGTATTCACAAGTTTCGGCAACGATGTCGAGAAAATATTGAATACTTGTATCTTCCAAGTATTCATCGACCTTAAGCACATTTGCAATAACGACTTTGGGATCAATACCTCGGATGATTTCTTCGAGCATCTCCTCATCTATCCGTTCTCGACCATTGTCCACGGCCATGCATGGAATCGGAGATTCCAAGCGTGCGTCGTTGTTTGTACTTGACAAGTCAACGACCGTTTCCGAATCTACTTCCATAGATTCTGACGGAGGCACGCTTGCAGACGCTGCCCGATTTCGTGATAGCTTTCCGGCGTTTTTGGCTTTTTGCTCTTCTTGAGCTCGCAATATGTATTGCGGCTCGCGAATTTTCATATGCCTGTTTTGCCTGCTATCGACGATTTCAGGAAGCATGCACTGCATGTAAAATCTCTCCAATTTCACCTCCATTTGATTCTTCCAGAATTCGTCATCCCGAATCACTTTGACGTGTTTCATCCCAAGCGGAGCCCATAGTGCGAATATACAGTACTCTCGATCAGTAACATGCAACTGACCTTGCACTTGATAAAAATGCTTATGATTTTTATTCATATCTTCGGTACTATTTTTCGCGAAAATATTTCTGTACAAGGGGAACTTTTCGATTGCCTCCTCAGGAGTATAACCGTTTTCTGCTGCTTTCGCCATATACTTGATCTCTACGATTCCGAGCTCGTCATCGATAAGACCGTCCGGCGAAGCACCCAAGAACGCGAAATCTCGATCAATGAATAGTCCACTGAGCGATATTTCGACATCTAATTCTCGCGCCAGTTGCTCTCTCGCCTCGTTTTCGTGTTCTTTTCCGTCAGCTACGTGCGCAACGTCGAGTGCTTTCGGATAACGAATCTCCTTCACTAACCTAGAACACGATGTGAACTCCCTCATTCGGCATATTTCACCGAATTTCGAAGCGGTTAGCATGTCTTTCCGGTACGTGTGCCACATGTCGCAGTCACTTTGGCCCGCGGTCGCGCGTTCGATATCATCGCGGTTTGATTGACGCACACGCAGTTTTTCTAAGTGTTCCGCCTTCAACGCCTCGTACGTCTTCTGGCTCACGTCAGGCTGACGACAGGATGGACCGTAGTCTTTATCAGTGCCAAACCGCTGTCGACGTCGCTTTCTACCATTGACGAGACGATGACGTTTCGTTCTCGCGACCTGTAATCGCCTCCTCCGTTCCATAGCCACAACTACTCGGGGAACTTGCTTCTTAGCGCTCTCGTGTATTTTTGACGATAACGCAAGCGTGTTGTGCTGTACCGCTGCACAGTGTGCACGGAGTTCGTAAGAGTTTCGTAGGCTATGATTTACACGCCTCCCGCCGGAGAATCTATTGCCCTGAGAATGTACCGACTCAGCAGCATTAGTCGTTTTGTCTTCCAACAAAGAATCCGCATTTTTCGCTAAACGGTTTACGACCTCGTCGATGATGTGAAAAATACCGACTTCGTCGAGCAGTGGGACTAGATTCGTTTCCGATTCGTCGCAGGGTCCAAACGACGAGTCACATCTATAGCGGTCACATCTCGAATGGTCGCCGAAGAAATGTCCCGGCATATTTAAAACGTCATACAAGAGACCTTCAACTTGCTCGTCTCGCGAGCTATCATTTTCTGCTCTACGGCGTTTTATAGCAGCCTCTACCAACTTACGCATTTTGAAAGCGCTACTTTTGACGCGTGCACGAAGTTCCGTTACCGAACCTGATGACGGCTTTTTTACAAACTTCGCCTCCGACGCAGTTCTGATATGCCTACAAAAATTGCGGAGCAAGTGATTTTTACACTCTTTCTTTTCTACGCGAACACCATATGCTGCGTAAGGATCTTTATCGAGTATAGTTTGGTAAACACTGCTATCTCCGTCACCGATAACAGTTCGATAAATTAATCCATGGGTGTCTAAGCTACTAGAAAACCCTTCAGCTATTATATCTGGTTCCGTGCTCGTTGATGATAGATCCTGACCCCAGTTTTTATAGCAGGTGTGCATCGGTGGTTCTTCACCGCGGTTCGTAGCTTTATTGCAAATACAGCAATACTTGTTACGGACGCCGCAGAACAAGACACGCCCTGTGAGATAACCCACGATTACCGCATTCCCAGACAATGCATCGTATCTGCCCCCACGGTAAGATCTCTTACTCCAGGCTCCGTCAACGACAACAGTAATGTAAGGGATGCCTTCGGGAGTAACACGGCCCTCTTGTATAGCCAATGTTTTCTCCATTTCGGCCGCATCCCTCATTTCTTTGTCGCTGGCATTTTTGATATGCGGAGTTAGCGAGTCCCTGACCTTGCGATAGGTTACATGTGACATGCAACGTATCCCCATCGCAGTCAGCTGAGCTTCCATCGTCGCGAAACCGATTCCCGCCGTCAAGCTACCACACACTGCACCCTCGTGAACGGACATTTCATCAGTCTTATCTGGGAGAGTCCAGACACTGCAGTGAAAATCGCAATTCTTGCAACGAAAAAATAATTGCGATCGCATCCCACGATCAACTTGCTTCAACAAGCTTACGTCTTGGATGCTACAGGGAAAATGAGGATTATGCATGTCCATTTTTTCGTGCAATGTTTGCAGAAGATAGTTGACATCGACTACATGTCTGACACTTGTGCCCTCGGATTCTACATCCGAGTTTGTGTCTTCTCCGTCTGGGTTTACGGAGTCATTTCCTTGGGCAATGGTCGAATCACAGCTACTTTCGTCATGAAGCAGCTCATCAACGTCATTGTCCCAAGACTCGTCACGCATCTGTTGATTTACAACGTCAGGAGCAACGCTATCATCGTCAAATCGAGCGTTTCTCAACTCAAGCATTGCTTGTTGTAAATCTAGATTATCAGTACCAGAACCTGCGCTAGTTCCTTTCTTACTGTAAGTTCGAATTGGTTGACCAATCCTTTTACTGCGGTTTTCAATGTCTCTTTCAACATTCGCAGAACATGCGACTGGTTGTGTTGTGGTGGGTGCTGCAGCTTGTGGACATATTTCAGCCCCGGTAGAGTCCGAAAAATCTTTCTCCGCCTGCAGCACTCCCACCGTACAACCAATCTTTCTACCTATACTACTGTTGATAAAAAGCCCATTACCTACTCTCACCCGATCTTCCAGTTCTTCCCGGCGCTGGTCATCCGGATCCTGGTCCATAGCTTCTTCTTCTCGGCGCTGGTCATCCGGATCCTGGTCCATAGCCTGTTCTTCTTGACGCTGATTATCCGGGTCAGCGTCCTCCGGGCCATCTTTCTCCGCTCTTTTGCGCCTTCAATCATTTCAGTGCTTCATTAATCTTGTCGGATATTTCACGGATAGGCATTCCATGCCAACTCGGCCAATGATTTTCCTTCACCACTTTTGACCTGGTTCATAATTTTGTATACGTTTGTCCTATCTTCAAAACTCCAAACAGTTCGACAGTTTTCCAAATTCGTTAAAAAATGCGCAACAATCCTTCGTTCCAATACGCTAACTTAGGTCCAATTCAAAAGTGGAAACTATTTTTATTATATCCTTGCTTGCATTATTTGAAAAATTATTTCGCAAACCTTCGCGATTTGTCATTCTCATTGAACACGTGTAATCGTGTATTCTACGAAAATGCGAAACTAGATTATTCGTAAATGTGGATGCAGTGTATACGTAGTATAACCCTACTAGAAAGGACGATGCGATAAATCATGAAATCATCATGTCACTTATCATATAATTTGGTTTGGGTATTTGAACAGATATATCAAAAATCACATAATAAATCAAATAGCCGTGGCTCATCAGATATCATATCAAACAAACTATATGGTTAACCATATGATTTTTGATACGGTTTAACTGATGAGCCATGCCCATATGATTCATTATGGAATCACATCATGGAATCATTATCAAATCACATGATGGTTTCGCTATCACATCAACATTTTCACTGCGGAAGTCACTTATTGTACGAGTAAATAGAATGTGTAACCATGACATCCTTCGCCTTTCTTATTTTGATAACCCGTTTTTCACCAAAAATACGAGTAATTCGCACTGAAAAACTTTTTTGGAACCGAGATGACCATGTTTGTCAAATACATTTTTTTCCTTAATATTCAAAAAAATATGAGGAAAATTGTTTCCAGTTTTGAATGGGGCCTGAAATAATCGCAATGGATCAAACTTTCGAAAAAGCGTGAATAATTAATGGTTATTAATGAATAAAAATAAAATGGGCGACAATTACAAAGTGTTTTTGAAAGCGAGGACAAACGTATAAAAAGTTATGAACCAGATAAGAAGTGGTGGAATGCGTCACATGCGTTGATTTCAGTAGTGTAAGTCCATGCTAGTCCGGCCGGCCGTGCCGCTGAATAATGGAGAAAGAGGAGTACACACTCCTTTTAACGATCTCGGGTACTGTATTCTATCGAGACCTCGATTGAGACTATCCGTTCGTCGATTCTGAGCTACTCCCTATGGATTTTGAAATCAAAAATTGAAATTTCGTTATAAATCGGACCTCGAATTTGGGGACCAGTGGCTTATGGCCGGACCAGTGGTATTGCACTACTGGGAATTTTCATTCGTATGATCGTTCGGAACGTGAATACAACATGAACATTCAGCCCTTCGACAATTGCCGTGGATGGTATATGGTTTATTATATTCAGAACACAATTGGGATTTTGCATCGAAATGTTTTTTTCGATCATTATATGCGTATAATGTAGAGTAGCTCGAAATAATTAGGTCGTGTTTTTTCTTTTTCGTTGAAAATGATAATCACAAAAGTTACAGGCATTATCGAATTCCAGCGTTTTTGTTACATACAGATATACCTTATCATGGGTGACGTCACAACGTAGTCATTTTCGATCCGCAATTATTTTCTTGCAAACTACTGATTTATGGAATGAAACAAATATGTGCAAAATCCCAATTGAGACAAAAGAAGCGATCACGTTTTTGTAGAAATCCTTACGCTTGATCACAGTTGTAGCTTTTAAATGGTATACGCTTACATTGTAGCGATTGCAATAGTTTAGTGATGGTAAACAAATGCACCATCATACAGAAAAGAAAAATGATAAAATGGAAAGTTCGTGACTTGCTCATACATATGTATGTTTAAAAACTTGAACCTCCTAAGTCTCGTGACTTTGAAAGGTATTGATATATTAAAAAAAAAAAATATAGCTATAGACATCGTCAAAAATCATGGTTCAAATCAGAGATCGTGAGGGTCTGGAGGCTAGCTAAATTGACCCGCTATCCACGCCATATGCACGAGAGCGATTCTGATCGGGACTGAAAGGGGTTCTCGGACATAAACACATCGTATAACCTCGAACACCGGGTGCCGAGTAATCGTATTGCCCCAGAGGCGAAATAATTTGTTTGCCTATTTATTTTGTTTCTCAGGTTTGTGTAACTTCACGAAATTACCCTACCGAAATGATGTAACGGTCCACGAGGCGAAAATGTTTTCTGTATTTACTTTCGCCACGCGGTCTACGCGAGATGGAACTACAATAAGATCAGTTGCATTTGATGAAAAATTCAGAATACTATCCCCGATTTTCAATCACTAATTGTAAGTATTCTTCGGTCCCGCTTCCAGCGAATAATCGAGGTTTTACTGTAAAACTAAACCATAACCGCGATTGTGATTGTCCTATAGTAGACCGCGGTCCCCATCTGGCCCCACCACCATCTCCTTGCACTTCTCGACAATTGTTTGTTGAAAAGATTTACTTACTTTCTTCTCTGGTTCTTCTTGTTGCCCATATTTTTTTTTTCACTAAATACTCACTTTCGAGCCCACTACCCTGTAAAAAAAAGCCGAATCTAATTCCGCGTCTAGCGTACCGCGCGGGCTAGACACAACTGGTTTACTATCGCCACCTATCATGTTAAATTTTGGTCAGATTTATAAATTCGCTGTGAGCTCCGTCGAAATTCAGGAGAAGAGAGACGGCCTGAGGCACCGATCTACCAGTGCGAGAAAGAGAGATATCGGTTGACAACGGGAGCTTTCCAACGAGACACACACGCTAAGGCATTGTGATACCATTGGTCCTTTCCCTCCGATCCGACCAATCATGTCGCTGTGTGTCTGAGCGTGTCTGCTTTTTTGCTTTGTCGAAAAACTCCCAACATTTCCAGCTGGTTTCGGAAGTCAGCCTCATGTCAAGTAAACTATGAATTAAGATTTTTTTTCGTTTTTTTTCATTTCATATTTTATTGGTTTACGGACAAATAATTGGTTTTTTTTTATTCATACTTCGTTTCATGAAAAATTGACGGACTGAAAATCTTGGACTTGAAAATTACGTTTGTACATAAATTACATGATAGGACAAGAGGCTACTTGTGTTACAAAAAAAAAGACAGAAATCCTTGTAGTAACGTAATATCAATTTGAATAAGCTCAAAGAATCGCTCGACGCCAACGAATGTCTGCTTCTGATGTGTTCCAGAACGCAACGTGGTCGTTCTATTTCGTCAGCCAATTCAACCGGAATTTTGTCATTTCCCGCGCATGCGTGTCTCGCAGCGGCACACAATAATTTCGATGTAACCTTCGATTACAGATTGTTTTGAACGAATGATTACATCTCAAATTTCTTTTTTAAAATTCGGTTTTTTAATCAACGATAACATTCAGTTCATATACTACGGTCCGAATGAGTAATCTTAATTCCGGAAGCTTCAACTCACGCATCCTAGGTCGAGGGGTGTGAGGTACTTCCTGTTCTCTGATCACTCGGCCACTCGGCGAGAAGACGGTGCAAGAGAAACGTTAAAACGTGTTACGGGAGGTGAGAATAAAAAAAAAATGTCCGAGCAAGAACAATCTGCAGGCGCGACGTGGGCTACCGTACTAACGAAATGTGAGTAATTATCTACGAATATTAGAAATGCAAAGTATGAAAAATCAGCCACATGCCGTGAAAGTTGACCGCACCTCGCCGCACGTGGCTGATAGTCAACGATTCATCTCTGAATATTTACGTATAGTAGTGATCACATTCGAGAATTATCACATCTTGTTCCCCAGCTATGACGATCTTTATACGGAAAATATGTAGAGCTATTCGTCGGCGTGGGTTTTTCTTTTGCTTCTAGGCGTGGAACGCTAATGCCCAAATTCATCAACGTATCACGGTCAGGTGTAGGTCACTCGTCATAGGTCACTTATAATTTATCAGGGTGTCAACATCCTTGAAAAACCTGGAAGTCCTGGAAATCTCGTAATTTTTTTTCTCCTGGAATATCCTGGAATTCTCAGGGAATATTGAGTTCACTCTGCGAATTTTTCTGAAAGTGATCAATTAGAAAAAAAAATTCTGCAAATTCAAAACGCGGATTAAATTGCAATAAAACAAACAAAAAAATCTAGTATATTTTGCGAAATAATAATAAAAAACTTATCTCGACACACTTGGAAAAATAGAAAAAATAGCCTGGAATATCCTGGAGTTCTCAGGGAATTTTAGATCCTTGCTTGAGTAGACACCCTGTTTATGTATAAATATACAATCGCATGTGGAACAAACGAATATGACGTTGATCGTAGAGTGGTTATGGACGATGATGAATTCCGGCATTGAACACGTAAATTTACATTTCGACGAAAAAGAAATTTTTCTTCATTTCGGCAACTTGCTCAAATATTTCCAATTACATAATCAGAGTTTGTAAAGCTTGAGCAAGATTCGCTCACATATTGTTGAGTTTCACTTAGCAATTGCCTGCAGTACGAGACAATACTTTGTGTTACATACAGCTGGACGAGGACGAGCTACTCGAGGTAGTGTAACCCGGAGTGGGACTCAGGGTACAATGCACAGTCGCGGTCGCTCGCCTGCAGTCGCGATGACGTCTCAACGTCAACCTGATATCCAAACAACAGCCACAGCTGCGATGCAGACGTCTCAAACTCTTCCAGCTGGAATCCAAACAGCTGCGATGCAGATATCTCAAACTCCTCCAGCTGAAATCCAAGCAGCTGCAATGCAGACATCTCAAATTCGTCCAGCTGGAATCCAAACAGCTGCGATGCAGATATCTCAAACTCCTCCAGCTGAAATCCAAACAGCTGCAGCTGCGATATCTCAAGCACAAGGCCCCGTCATATCAAAGAGGATGGTCAAGCGCATGTATTACCAGGAAATAGACAGCAAAAAGTTGAGAGAGGAGATCAATACTCTCAAAGAGGTATGTGTATGCGAAGCAATTAGTTGAATTTGAACATCAATTTGAAAAAGACAGTACAAAAATTATCACTGCTACTGGATACTTTATGAGGTTGGCTTTGATAACCCCTTCGAAAGCATTGACGATATATGGCGTCAAGAAATGAACATGTTCTCGTGGGCACTGAGTCCTTTTCTGCTGTCAAAGGGGTTAGGTAATAATTAATTTTAGATTATTCTTGTACATTTCAAGCGTAGGATCCATAATTCGACAAGACTTGCTATCGATCAAAAATCTATTTTCATATTTTCTTACTCACTAAAATGGCTCTATTGAAAAATCCCGACACCAATGTTGACAACGTGGGTGTGGATATAAACTGAACAGGAACCAACCTCTTTCGAAAGAAGCATAGGAACTTTTTTCGCTGTCTTGAATTGCGAGAAGTTCGCTATGGTTAGAATTTGGACGCCGAAGGAGAAAGTTGTTCTTCACTTAGGCACTGCATTTTTTAGTATCAAGATTTTTTTTCAGTATCCAGTCAAGCTATATTGTTGAGAATATAAAAAACCAATTGCATCCTGATTTTATCATCTTGTATCTTGATGTGATGAAGTAAAGAAAAATAATAATTCGTAATTCAATCAATTTCAACTCTGTTTTGACTATTTGACTTGAATCATTCAAATATGTACAAAATCCATGAATAAATCGATTGCGTTTTAATAATGCATGGAATTATATTGTTTTGCAGCTAATTATACAACTCACCAAAAGAGTGGATGAACTACAGGAGAAGGAAAGAGAACGTCAAACGGAGAAGGAAAAAGAAGACATGATGAAGAAAATACTGCTTGACCTAGCCGCAGCCACTCCTGCTCCCGCTCCTGCTCCGTATTACCAATATCAACCCACAATTCCAGCGTTCCAACCTCGACCGCCTCCTCCGCGCCAGACGCTCGCACAACCATACAACGCGCCAACCCCACCAGAATTCTCTTACTCATCATACCAACATGATTATCAATAATCAATATCGATTACCATGATATAACAAAAAAAAGATAATAAAAATTTTACTTATGCAACGTTATCATTCTTTTGTGTCCACTGGTTTTCTCCATTATCATACAATATGCAATAATGTGCTTTTTCAAGATTCAAGTCCATTCAGACTCATATCTCTTGAACCGCTAGACCTAAAGTAGTCCTCAGGTAGATCGTCGCAACGGAAATGATTGCTTTCAACGTGTTGCGACTGTCAAAATATTGCTCAGATCCTCAGGATCCAAACGACGATATACGTTGATACTTGGATCACCTAACTGATACAAAAGTACTGAAAACCTATAGAATCAAATCATAGAGTGTGGGTATAGCAAAAATTTTGATTTCTACTCGGTGTTTAAAAATCGAAGAAGAGGATCTTTGAAACTTTTCCACCACCTGACCACTAAATCAAATAGAAGTTATATTACATGGATCGTTTCAGCCAGTGTATTCGTATCTCTCTTGTAACTCCCCGTGAATAAATGGTTTTTGTATGACTGATCAAAAATTCTAACACATTCGAAGAACTTCGATCGAATTATGTCAATTTTTGCACGATGTTTACATAAACCATTTCACATTGGATCCGAATTTGCAATATCCGTATCACGAATAGAAATAAACTTTAGTTTATAGCAGTATTCATTTGCTTGTTTGAATACACCCACTTCTTCCCGCGCATCGGGTCAAAGTCTCGTAGCGTCCATTTTGGTAGCGTCTAACGTACGTTCCCATCATGCCATGCCGGTTGAAACATGTTTGTGAACGTAGAGTGTGCGGTATGATAACGGTAATTACAACGTGTGTTTCTATGACTTCGGTAAGTTAATCAACCTAAATTAATCATAATCTATGTTTGTATTGTTGAATGAGCCGTCCCAGACGACCTGTGCTCATTGTAGATGGTTTTACACTCCGTCAGTGAGTAAAATCGTGTCGAGTGAGTGGTGCATCAAATTTGAGGTTAGCTCGAATTTGCGCGTCTTGGGACGCTACTTTATACAAACAATTTTAGCTAACCAAAACCACACGCAGTTAATCGTTCTTAAAAATATTTGTTTCTCCTTTGATTGTCAATGTAGAGACGAAATATCGGCTACGTGGAACTACGGGGTAAATGGGTACGGTATTTTGGACAGAGGAAGCGCCTTATACGAGTTCAGCTGATTTTATCACCCGAACACCCTGTTCTCTATTTCCTGATAAGAATTGGAAATTTCGACTTCCCTGAGTTTGGTGTTTTTCATTTCCGAGTGCGTACTCAGAATTTTCAAATTGTCAAGCCGAAGCAGAGTCGTCATGCTCGGCTCGACCCGGCCATTCCTATGCAGGTATTCATTCGTTTCCATATCCTTCAGACGACGAAAAACAGCTTTGTCGAATACGATGTGAGGAGCATTGTATAATCCGTCTCGCAGAAATATTCCGATGGTCCTGATGGATGCAACCTTCGTAGCCGTTGCATTGCTGCAGTCAGCACTGTGTTCTCAGCAACGGAATGACTCTAACTCCAGCCAACACCAGATCCGGTAAGAACCAAGTCATTAACCTAAATACTTTTGATCCTGACAACAGTCGTGAGTTGAGAGTTTTTCCGATCGAGTTGAGTCAGGGCCTTTGCCGTCGCCTTTGAAAAGTATGAAATAAAATGAAATTGTTCCAAAATTTAATCAGCGGATTCAATCAGACAAAGAACTCAATCGATGCACTTTTTGATGACATAATGTCGGGTTATCACTTGTTCAGAATTTTTATACAAACACATTTCAAGTACTTACTTTCATATATATTTGATAACACTAAAATTTTTATCTGAATTGATTTCCTTTCACAGATGACACTCCCGACGCGTGGCAAATCTCAGACGACACTGATGATACCTCAATACGTATTCCAAGAGGCACAGGACGTCCCGAACGGAGCGTGTAAGAAGACAAGCAGTTCTGACGACCATTCGTAGTCTCAACAAAGAACTCTCGAACAAAGAACTGGAGTGTACCATGGCGGAAGAAGACAGAAGGGATCGGAAGTAGGACTAGATTCGCAGTAGTAGTTGCCCGGTAGATTTGATTCGTAGATTCATTTGAGAAAACTTGTCCAGTCAAGTCGATGAGAATTCATGAAGTTTCAGTTTCCTGGAGTAAAAGTATTTTCTTAAAATTACAGCGTGTGTGTTGTACGCAAACGTAGAATGGAAAGTGTTCTACGAATAAGAAACCATACACATGTAAATATTGAAAAATACGTGGAAGAACCTGAAATTCGTAATGAATTGAAGATTCTAATCCTTAGTGGAAACCCTGTATAAGTAACGGTTGTGTCGTGTTTGGCAACTTGATAGTAGATATATTTTATAATACCCGTCAGTGGTACAGTGGGTTCTCGTTATAAGAGACTGATCGGGGGAATAGGGGAATAGGATTCCAAGAAATCCGTCAATGTAGCGTTCCCCCACCACCTGCCTCGAAAGCACGGGTCGCATGGTAGCTTATAACGAGGAGTCCGAGCCGAAGTTGGAATACAATACGTACGCAGGTAGAGTGGGGGAAGCTATAAAAACGGAACGAAGGGGTAGTCTCTTATAACGAGGACTCTTATAACGAGAACCCACTGTAATAAAATTCTAAACGGAATACAAATATTACGTCATTGTGCGGTTGAGTTACTGCGAAGAACAGTGGTTGAAAAACTACTCAATTAGTTACAGTCGTATCGAGCCCTGTAAGTTCAAGGCAGAAATATGAATACTGAGATGTTTTTCTGAACTTTCTGCGACAAGTAGAAAATGTTTGAATTTTTTAATTATGTATATAATGAAGGCAGATTGAATGTTTGCGTAAGCAGTAGAGATACTGCGATACACAGTAAAAGTATTAGAAATAATACTGCTGTAGTAGTAGCAATACTACGCACTCTCAGTAATTCCTGTGTATTGTACAGACAGTAGACATACTGTCGAACGCAGTAGTAGAAAATACTACGAATGTTATTTTATGAATTCTATCAGTATAACAAGTACGGACCTATCAAGTCCTGTAACTTGATACTGCGCGATACACGGCAGAAGTATTAGAAATAATACTGCTGTAGTAGTAGCAATACTACGCACTCACAGTACTTCCTGTGTATTGTACAGACAGTAGAAATACTGTCGAACGCAGTAGTAGAAAATACTACGAATATTATTTTATCAATTATATC
>JAEUYN010001917.1:0-14395 GCA_018257835.1 Euura lappo
GCTATTCCTGTTAGATTCATGTGAGAGGTTAATCGTCAGCGTCACAGTTTTTACCATCGCAGATTCTTTTACCTATGGCTATTCATGTTAGATCAATATGAAAGGTCAATTGTCAGCGTTGCAGATTTTACCATCGCAGATTCTTTTCCCTGTTGCAATTCCCGCAGATTCTTCCTCTAATAGCTATTCCTGTTAGATGCATATGAGAGGTTAATCGTCAGCGTCACAGATTTTACCATCGCAGATTCTTTTACCTATTGCTATTCATGTTAGATCAATATGAAAGGTCAATTGTCAGCGTTGCAGATTTTACCATCGCAGATTCTTTTCCCTGTTGCAATTCCCGCAGATTCTTTCTCTAATCGCTATTCCTGTTAGATTCATGTGAGAGGTTAATCGTCAGCGTCACAGTTTTTACCATCGCAGATTCTTTTACCTTTTGCTATTCATGTTAGATCAATATGAAAGGTCAATTGTCAGCGTTGCAGATTTTACCATCAAAGATTCTTTTCCCTGTTGCAATTCCCGCAGATTCTTTCTCTAATAGCTATTCCTGTTAGATGCATATGAGAGGTTAATCGTCAGCGTCACAGATTTTACCATCGCAGATTCTTTTACCTATCGCTATTCATGTTAGATCAATATGAAAGGTCAATTGTCAGCGTTGCAGATTTTACCATCGCAGATTCTTTCCTGTTGCAATTCCTGCAGATTCTTTCTCTAATAGCTATTCCTGTTAGATGCATATGAGAGGTTAATCGTCAGCGTCACAGATTTTACCATCGCAGATTCTTTTAATGGTTGCTATTCATGTTAGATCAATATGAAAGGTCAATTGTCAGCGTTGCAGATTTTACCATCGCAGATTCTTTTCCCTGTTGCAATTCTGCAGATTGCTTCTCTAATTCCTGCTATTCCTGTTAGATTCCATGTGAGGTTAATCGTCATGTCACAGATTTTACCATCGCAAATTATTTTTCCTATTCCAATTCCTGTTAGGTTCATATGAGAGGTTAATCGTCAGCGTCGCAAATTTCACCATCGCAGATTCTTTTCCCTATTGCAATTCCTGTCAGGTTCTTTTTCCTATCGCAATCCCTGTTAGACTCACATGAGAGGTTAATCGTCAGCGTCACAGATTTTACCATCGCAGATTCTTTTACCTATTGCTATTCATGTTAGATCAATATGAAAGGTCAATTGTCAGCGTTGCAGATTTTACCATCGCAGATTCTTTTCCCTGTTGCAATTCCCGCAGATTATTTCTCTAATCGCTATTCCTGTTAGATTCATGTGAGAGGTTAATCGTCAGCGTCACAGTTTTTACCATCGCAGATTCTTTTACCTATCGCTATTCATGTTAGATCAATATGAAAGGTCAATTGTCAGCGTTGCAGATTTTACCATCGCAGATTCTTTTCCCTGTTGCAATTCCCGCAGATTCTTTCTCTAATAGCTATTCCTGTTAGATGCATATGAGAGGTTAATCGTCAGCGTCACAGATTTTACCATCGCAGATTCTTTCACCTATTGCTATTCATGTTAGATCAATATGAAAGGTCAATTGTCAGCGTTGCAGATTTTACCATCGCAGATTCTTTTCCCTGTTGCAATTCCCGCAGATTCTTTCTCTAATAGCTATTCCTGTTAGATGCATATGAGAGGTTAATCGTCAGCGTCACAGTTTTTACCATCGCAGATTCTTTTACCTATTGCTATTCATGTTAGATCAATATGAAAGGTCAATTGTCAGCGGTGCAGATTTTACCATCGCAAATTCTTTTCCCTATTGCAATTCCTGTTAGGTTCATATGAGAGGTTAATCGTCAGCGTCGCAGATTTTACCGTCGCAGGTTCGTCTTCCTATCGCAATAATCCTGTTAGATTCATATGAGAGGTTGATAGATTTTACCATCGCAGATTGTATTTCGTATCGCAATTCCTGTCAGATTCATATGAGAGGTTTGTCGTCAGCGTCGCAGATTTCACCATCGCAGGTTCTGTTTCATATCGCGATTCCTGTTAGATTGATATGAGAGGTTAATCGTCAGCGTTGCAGATTTTACCGTCGCAGGTTCTTTTCCTATGTTGACCGTCAGCGTCGTAGTTTTGACCATCACAGGTTCTTTTTCCTATTGCAATTCCTGTTAGATTTATATGAGAGGTTAATCGTCAGCGTCGCAGATTTTGCCATCGCAGATTCTTTTTCACATCGCAATTCCTGTTAGATTCATATGAAAGGTTAATCATCAGTGTCGCAGATTTTACCATCGCAGTTACCATGGCAGATTCTTTCTCGCATCGCAATTCCTGTTAGATTCATATGAGGGGTCAGCGTGGCAGATTTTACACAGATTTTCATTCGCTTCGCAATTCCTGTCCGATTCATCACAGATTCCACGACGGCAGATTTCGCCGATTTTACCATCGCAGTTAACATCGCAGATTTTTTCTCGTTGCACTTTCTGTTAGATTCTGATGAGAGGTTACAGATTTCACCGTCGTAGATTCTTTTTTGCATCGCAATTCCTGTGCAATTCGTATAAGAGGTTACAGATTTCACCAACGCGGATTTTTTTCCGCATCGCAATTCCTGTTAGATCCATATGAGAAGTTAATATTCAGCGTCGCAGACTTTACCATCGCGGACTCTTTTTCGCATTGCGATTCCTGTTAGATTCATATGAGAGGTTACACATTTTACCGTAGCAGATAATTTTTCGCATCGCAATTCCTGTTAGATCATATAAGAGGTCAATTTTTAGCGTCGCAGATTTCACCATCACAGGTTCTTTTTCACATCGCAATTTCTGTTAGATTCTTATGAGAGGTTACATATTTCGACATCGCAGTTTCTTTTTCCCATCGTAATTCCTGTTCGATCCATATAAGAGGTTACAGATTTTACCATCGCAGCTTCTTTCTCGCATCGAAATTCCTGTTAGATTCATATGCGAGGTTGATCGTCAGCGTTGCAAATTCAATCGCCGCAGGTCCCTTTTCTATCGCAATATTCCTGTGAGATTCATATGAGAGGTTGATCGTCAGCGTCGCAGATTTTACCGTCCAGCTTCTTCTTCGCATCGCACTTTCTGTTAGATTCATATAAGAGGTTATTCGTCAGCGTCGCAGATTTTAAGATCACTGATTCTATTTCCATCGTCATTCCTGTACGATTTACATTACAGGTTACAGATTTTACCTTCGCAGATTCTTTTTCATATGCGAGGTTACAGATTTTACAAGCACGGATTCTTTTCCCATCGCAATTCCTGTTCAATCCATATCACAGGTTACAGAATTGACCATCGCAGCTCCTTCTTTAGCTCGCATTAGATTCAGATGAGAGGTTGATCGTCAGCGTCGCAGTCCTGTTTGATCCATATTAGAGGTTACAGATTTTACAATCACAGCTTCCTTTTTGCATAGCAATTCCTGTTCAATTCGTATGAGAGGTTAATCGTCAGCGTCGCAGATTTCCCGTATCCGTGTTACTCAAGGTTCGCAGTTTCTTTATCACATCGCAGTTTATTTTTCTGATCGGTTAGGTTTAAAGCGGTGATCTGACAGTTCAGCCGTAGGGTCACAGTGACAGTTGGCAGCTCTCACAATCAGCTCATTTCAGACGCACGTCCGACCCGCACAGCCAATCGCAGCGCGAATAAAGCGGTGATATCGAACCCGCGCGAATATTCGACCATCGGCCGCATTCGGGTGTGACACCAACTTTTTACTAAAGGGACTAGCATCGCACGCGCGCGCTGCGCGCGCGCCTCATTCCACGTTAATTGCCCTAATATATACGTTTATTTATTCCAACATTAATAGCAGTTTGCAGTTTATTTACAGTCAATCCTGGCAGTCGACGGTCCGCAGTTCTGCACAGCTCATCTCCCACCGATCATGGCCAATCTGAGCTCACTTCAGACTTATTTCTTACAGCTGACACTTCTGACCATTTCTCTTCACAGCTGACAATTCTGACAGCCTCAATTCTCAGTCTGTATGGCTAATGTTATCAACGATTCGCCATTGATCGAAGTTGCATCAACGTTATTTGATAAGATTACCTTCACAACACAGATCTTTCACAGCTGTTAATCGTCAGCGTCGCAAAATTTTACCATCGCAGAATCTTTTCCGCATCACAATTTATTCCAAACTCATATGAGAAGTTAATCGTCAGCGTCGCAGATTTTACCATCGCAAATTCTTTTTTCGCATCACGATTAGAGGTTACTCTTCAGCGTCGCAGATTTTACGATCGCACTCTTTTCCGCATTGCAATTTCTTCCAGAATGAATATGATATGAATATTACTTAATGGTACCTTCAATGACAGAGCAATCGTCTCTAGATTAAGTCTCTTGCCTAACAACCACAGCAACTGGCTGGACTTTTTCAACCAGTCTTTTTACTCCTTCTGTAAGCGTGCAAGAGATGAAATTTTGGAATTCTCCTAAACTGTGGTCCACTTGCATTTTCTCTGTGATAATTTTACTTATCCTGTCATACTTTACTTTATTCTATTTTATGTTATGTTATTTTTGTATTTGATTTTAATTCATTATTCTTTTTTCTGTTATTCATACCCATGTCGCCACTGTACTACCTTGATATATGTAATAGGGGTTTTTGTCCCGTTAACTCAATGAATAAAAATAAATAAAATATGAATATGAATATGAATATGAATATGAATATGAATATGAGAGGTTAATCTGTCGCATCCCAATTTCTGTTGGATTCATATGAGAGGTTAATCGTCAGCGTCACAGATTCTTTTCCGCATCGCAATTTCTTCCAGATTTATATGAGAGGTTAACCGTCAGCGTCGCGGATATCACCATCGCCAGCGTCGCAGATTTCACCATCGCAGATTCTTTTTCGCCTTGCAATTTCTGTGAGATTCATATGAGAGGTTAATCGTCAGCGTCGCAGATTCTTTTCCGCATTGCAATTTCTTCCAGAATGAATACGATTTGAATATGAATATGAGAGGTTAATCGTCAGCGTCGCAGATATTACCATCGCAGATTTTCTGTCGCATCGCAATTTCTGTTAGATTCATATGAGAGGTTAATCGTCAGCGTCGCAGATTCTTTTCCGCATTGCAATTTCTTCCAGAATGAATATGATATGAATATGAATATGAATGTGAATATGAGAGGTTAATCGTCAGCGTCGCAGATTCTTTTCCGCATCGCAATTTCTTCCAGATTCATATGAGAGGTTAATCGTCAGCGTCGCAGATTCTTTTCCGCATCGCAATTTCTCCCAGATTCATCTGAAAGGTTAATCGTCAGCGTCGCAGATTCTTTTCCGCATCGCAATTTCTTCCAGATTCATATGAGAGGTTAATCGTCAGCGTCGCAGATTTTTTTCCGCATCGCAATTTCTTCCAGATTCATATGAGAGGTTAATCGTCAGCGTCGCAGATTCTTTTCCGCATCGCAATTTCTTCCAGATTCATATGAAAGGTTAATCGTCAGCGTCGCAGATTCTTTTCCGCATCGCAATTTCTCCCAGATTCATCTGAGAGGTTAATCGTCAGCGTCGCAGATTCTTTTCCGCATCGCAATTTCTTCCAGATTCATATGAAAGGTTAATCGTCAGCGTCGCAGATTCTTTTCCGCATCGCAATTTCTTCCAGATTCATATGAGAGGTTCATCTTCAGCGTCGCAGATATTACTATCGCAGATTTTTCTTTGAATTGAAATATTCCTCTTACATTCATATGAAAGGTTCATCGTCAGCGTTGCAGATTTCATCTCGTCAGCGTCGCAGATATTACCATTAAAGATTATGAGAGGTTAATCGTCAGATATTACCATCGCAGATTTTTTGTCGCATCGCAATTTCTGTAAGATTCATATGAGAGGTCAATCGTCAGCGTCGCAGATTCTTTTCTGCATTGCAATTTCTTCGAGAATGAATGTGATGTGAATATGAATATGAATATGAATATGAGAGGTTAATCGTCAGCGTCGCAGATATTACCATCGCAGATTTTCTGTTGCATCGCAATTCCTGTTAGATTCATATGAGAGGTTCATCTTCAGCGTCGCAGATATTACTATCGCAGATTCTTCTTTGAATTGAAATATTCCTCTTAGATTCATATGAAAGGTTCATCGTCAGCGTTGCAGATTTCATCTCGTCAGCGTCGCAGATATTACCATTAAAGATTATTTTCCCTATCACAATTATCCTGTTAGATTCATATGAGAGGTTAATCGTCAGCGTCACAGATTTTACCATCGCAGATTCTTTTACCTGTTGCTATTCATGTTAGATCAATATGAAAGGTCAATTGTCAGCGTTGCAGATTTTACCATCGCAAATTCTATTCCCTATTGCAATTCCTGTTAGGTTCATATGAGAGGTTAATCTTCATCTTCAGCGTCAGCCACAGGTATTTCCATGAAAGATTCTTTTTCCTATCGCAATGATCCTGTTAGACTCGTATGAGAGGTCCATCGTCAGCGTTGCAGATTTTACCATCGCAGATTTCCCTGTTGCAATTCCCGCAGATTCTTTCTCTAATCGCTATTCCTGTTAGATTCATATGAGAGGTTGATCGTCAGCGTCGCAGATTCTATTCCGCATTGCAATTTCTTCCAGAATGAATATGATATAAATATGAATATGAATATGAATATGAATATGAGAGGTTAATCGTCAGCGTCGCAGATTCTTTTCCGCATCTCAATTTCTCACAGATTCATATGAGAGGTTAATCGTCAGCGTCGCGGATATCACCATCGCCAGCGTCGCAGATTTCACCATCGCAGATTCTTTTCCGCATGGCAATTTCTGTGAGATTCATATGAGAGGTTAATCGTCAGCGTCATAGATATTACCGATTCTTTTTCGCATTGCAATTTCTTCCAGATTCATATGAGAGGTTAATCGTCAGCGTCGCAGATTCTTTTCCGCATCGCAATTTCTTCCAGATTCATATGAGAGGTTAATCGTCAGCGTCGCAGATTCTTTTCCGCATCGCAATTTCTTCCAGATTCATATGAGGTTAATCGTCAGCGTCGCAGATTCTTTTCCATCGCAATTTCTCCCCAAGATTCATATGAGAGGTTAATCGTCAGCGTCGCAGATTCTTTTCCGCATCGCAATTTCTTCCAGATTCATATGAAAGGTTAATCGTATCAGCGTCGCAGATTCTTTTCCCCGCATCATAATTTCTTCAGATTCATATGAGAGGTTCATCTTCAGCGTCGCAGCAGATATTACTATCGCAGATTTTCTTTGAATTGAAATATTCCTCTTACATTCATATGAAGGTTCATCGTCAGCGTTGCAGATTTCATCTCGTCAGCGTCACCTGAATATTACCGGCTAAGGTATGAGAGGTTAATCGTCAGATATTACCATCGCAAATTTTTTGTCGCATCGCAATTTCTGTTAGATTCATATGAGAGGTCAATCGTCAGCGTCGCAGATTCTTTTCTGCATTGCAATTTCTTCGAGAATGAATATGATGTGAATATGAATATGAATATGAATATGAGAGGTTAATCGTCAGCGTCGCAGATATTACCATCGCAGATTTTCTGTTGCATCGCAATTCCTGTTAGATTCATATGAGAGGTTCATCGTCAGCGTCCCGCGGAATATTACTATCGCAGATTCTTCTTTGAATTTTTTTTTTTTTTTTTTATTTATTCCACGGGGCGAACCCCTTTTGTATACAGAATATAAATTATAAAAAATTAACAAAGTATTATGATACAAGTAATACAGAAAAAAAAAAAACGTAAACAACAGGTGATAAATATAACAAAACAATTAAAAAATAATCATCACGAATATTCCAAAATAATATGTTTGGCTTTGCCAATAAATGTGCCAAGGGGCATGCAAAAAAGGTCAAGCCATTGACTGTGGGTATTGGCAAGGTGGCTCAGCCTAGGCACAATAGCCCTCTTATCAAAATAACCGGTCAACAAAGGGACCTCGAAAATCGCATTACCGCGTCTGAGAGCGACGTTAGGAACTCGGATGTTAAAAAGCCCAACCAAATCGTCACAGTCAATAAGCCCATTCCATAATTTATAAAGTAAAAACAGATCATTGTACACTCTCATCGACTGTAGGCTACACACCCCGGCTCTTCTAGCAATTAGTTGGTAATCATGATCAACCCGAGACATTGGTTCGCCGAACTTTAAAGAGAGATACCTGAGGAACCTGTGCTGGACTTTCTCGAGGTTGTAAATGTGAGAGCTGGTGTATGGAGCCCATACAGACGATGCATACATCAGTGTGGATCTGACGAGACTGTTATAGAGCGTCGTGACCGTTTTAGCAGACTTAAAGTCTAACGAGGATCTTATTACAAAGCCTAGTAATTTTAACGATTTTTTAATTATAAAGTCCATGTGCGGAACGAACGTCAGCCTAGTGTCAAACACAACTCCCAAGTCCCTAATACTGCTAACTCTAGACAATTTATGATTCGCAATTTTAAAATCGAAGACAACCTCAGCTTTGGATCTTGAAAAGGAGATACACAGGCATTTCTTGAGGTTAAGATTGAGGCCGTTGGAGCTACACCACTCGCTAACCCTGTCCAGGTCCTTCTGAAGTAAAGCACTATCAGCAAGGGAACTGGTGCATTTGAAAAGTTTGAGGTCATCTGCATAGAGAAGAAATTGAGAGCTGTGTATGACAGTCGACAAATCATTAATAAAAATGTTAAATAGTAGAGGCCCTAAATGCGAATTGAAATATTCCTCTTAGATTCATATGAAAGGTTCATCGTCAGCGTTGCAGATTTCATCTCGTCAGCGTCGCAGATATTACCATTAAAGATTATTTTCCCTATCACAATTATCCTGTTAGATTCATATGAGAGGTTAATCGTCAGCGTCAAAGATTTTACCATCGCAGATTCTTTTACCTGTTGCTATTCATGTTAGATCAATATGAAAGGTCAATTGTCAGCGTTGCAGATTTTACCATCGCAAATTCTATTCCCTATTGCAATTCCTGATAGGTTCATATGAGAGGTTAATCTTCATCTTCAGCGTCAGCCACAGGTATTTCCATGAAAGATTCTTTTTCCTATCGCAATAATCTTGTTAGACTCGTATGAGAGGTCCATCGTCAGCGTTGCAGATTTTACCATCGCAGATTCTGTTCCCTGTTGCAATTCCCGCAGATTCTTTCTCTAATCGCTATTCCTGTTAGATTCATATGAGAGGTTGATCGTCAGCGTCGCAGATTCTATTCCGCATTGCAATTTCTTCCAGAATGAATATGATATAAATATGAATATGAATATGAATATGAATATGAGAGGTTAATCGTCAGCGTGGCAGATATTACCATTCCGCATCGCAATTTCTTCCAGATTTATGAGAGGTTAATCGTCAGCGTCGCGGATATCACCATCGCCAGCGTCGTAGATTTTACCATCGCAGATTCTTTTCCGCATCGCAATTTCTTCCAGATTTATGAGAGGTTAATCGTCAGCGTCGCGGATATCACCATCGCCAGCGTCGTAGATTTTACCATCGCAGATTCTTTTCCGCATCGCAATTTCTTCCAGATTTATATGAGAGGTTAATCGTCAGCATCGCGGATATCACCATCGCCAGCGTCACAGATTTTACCATCGCAGATTCTTTTCCGCATCGCAATTTCATCGTCAGCGTCGCACATTTTACCATCGCAGATTCATTTTTGCATCGCGATTTCGTCCTCATCGCAATTTCTTCGTCGCAGGTTAAATCCAAAGTGTAGTTTATTCTTTTGATCGGTTAGGTCAGGTTCGCAGTGACAGTTCTGACAGTTCAGCCGTAGGGTTGCAGTGACAGTTAGCTCTCGGCTCACCTCAGACCGAACGCGACTCGCGCAGCCAATCGCAGCGCGAATAAAGCGACAACAATAAGCAACGATAATTCGACCATCGGCCGCGTTCGGGTGTGACACCAACTTTTTACTACAGGGACTAGCATTGCACGCGCGCGCTTCGCGCGCGCCTCATTTCACCTTAATTGCCCTATTTTACACATTTTCTTATTTACTGTGTTCAGCTAACTTTGAAGTCTGACAGTTCTCAATTGACTTCAGACTGTACTTCAGACTCAGTTCTGACAGCTGGCAGTATTTTTGCCATTGGTCAGCTCAGGTTAGGTCAGGTCATGTTAGATTTCTGAGAAGGTAATTTTTTTTCATAATTTTATTCAAATTTTCAAATATTTCTCCCTGACGGTTCTAACTCTGACGAATAATACCATCCTGACAAAAGCTCTAACAGTTCTCACTATCATCCCACTTCAGACTTAGTCCTGACAGCTGGCAGTATTTCACGCCATCAGTTAGGTCAGGTCAGATTCATATGAGAGGTTAATCTCCAGCGTCGCAGATTTTACTATCGCAGATTCTATTTCGCATCGCGATTTCTTTCAGATTCATATGAGATATTGATCGTCAGCGTCGCAAATTTTGCCATCGCGGATTCTTTTTCCTATTGCAATCCCTGTTAGATTCATATGAGAGGTTAATATCAAGCGTCGCAGATATTACCATCGCAGATTTTTGCTTCTATCGGAATATTCCTCTTAGATTCATATGAAAGGTTCATCGTCAGCGTTGCAGATGTCATCTCATCAGCGTCGCAGATATTACCATTGCAGATTCTTTTTCCTATTGCAATTCCTGTTAGATCAATATGAGAGGTTCATTTTCAGTGTTGCAGATTTTAACATCGCAGATTGTATTTTCTATCGCGATTCCTGCTGGTTTCATACGAGAGGTTAACCGTCAGCGTCGCAGATTTCACCATCGCAGATTCTTTTTCCTATTGCAGTCCGATTCATGTGAGAGGTTCATCGTCAGCGTTGCAGATTTTACCGTCGCAGGTTCTTGTTTCTATCGCGATCCCTGTGAGATTCATATGAGAGGTTAATCTTCAGCGTCGCAGATATTACTATCGCAGATTCTTTTTTCTATCGAAATATTCCTCTCAGATTCATATAAGAGGTTCATCGTCAGCGTTGCAGATTTTACTATCGCAGATTCTTTCACCCATTGCTATTCATGTTGAATCAATATGAAAGGTCAATTGTCAGCGTTGCAGATTTTACCATCGCAAATTCTTTTCCCTATTGCAATTCCCGCAGATTCTTTCTCTAATCGCTATTCCTGTTAGATTCATATGAGAGGTTAATCGTCAGCGTCACAGATTTTACCATCGCAGATTCTTTTACCTATTGCTATTCATGTTAGATCAATATGAAAGATCAATTGTCAGCGTTGCAGATTTTACCATCGCAAATTCTTTTTCCTATTACAATTCCTGTTAGGTTCATATGAGAGGTTAATCGTCAGCGTCGCAGATTTTACCGTCGCAGGTTCTTCTTCCTATCGCAATAATCCTGTTAGATTCATATGAGAGGTTGATAGATTTTACCATCGCAGATTGTATTTCGTATCGCAATTCCTGTTAGATTCATACGAGAGGTTGATCGTCAGCGTCACAGATTTCACCATCGCAGGTTCTGTTTCATATCGCGATTCCAGTGTTAGATTGATATGAGAGGTTAATCGTCAGCGTTGCAGAATTTACCGTCGTAGGTTCTTTTCCTATGTTGACCGTCAGCGTCGCAGATTTTGCCATCGCAGATTCTTTTTCACATCGCAATTCCTGTTAGATTCATATGAAAGGTTAATCATCAGTATCGCAGATTTTACCATCGCAGTTACCATGGCAGATTCTTTCTCGCATCGCAATTCCTGTTAGATTTATATGAGAGGTTAATCGTCAGCATCGCAGATTTTGCCATCGCAGATTCTTTTTCACATCGCACTTCCTGTTAGATTCATATGAAAGGTTAATCATCAGTGTCGCAGATTTTACCATCGCAGTTACCATGGCAGATTCTTTCTCGCATCGCAATTCCTGTTAGATTCATATGAGGGGTCAGCGTGGCAGATTTTACGATCACAGATTTTCTTTCGCTTCGCAATTCCTGTCCGATTCATCACAGATTCCACCACGGCAGATTTCGCTGATTTTACCATCGCAGTTAACATCGCAGATTTTTTCTCGTTGCACTTTCTGTTAGATTCTGATGAGAGGTTACAGATTTCACCGTCGTAGATTCTTTTTTGCATCGCAATTCCTGTGCGATTCGTATGAGAGGTTTTACAGATTTTACAGATTTCACCAACGCGGATTTTTTTTCGCATCGCAATTCCTGTTAGATCCATATGAGAAGTTAATATTCAGCGTCGCAGATTTTACCATCGCGGACTCTTTTTCACATTGCGATTCCTGTTAGATTCATATGAGAGGTTACAGATTTTACCGTAGCAGATAATTTTTCGCATCGCAATTCCTGTTAGATTCATATAAGAGGTCAATTTTTAGCGTCGCAGATTTCACCATCACAGGTTCTTTTTCACATCGCAATTTCTGTTAGATTCTTATGAGAGGTTACATATTTCGACATCGCAGGTTCTTTTTCCCATCGTAATTCCTGTTCGATCCATATAAGAGGTTACAGATTTCACCGTCGCGGCTTCTTTCTCGCATCGAAATTCCTGTTAGATTCATATGCGAGGTTGATCGTCAGCGTTGCAAATTCAATCGCCGCAGGTCCTTTTTCTATCGCAATATTCCTGTGAGATTCATATGAGAGGTTGATCGTCAGCGTCGCAGATTTTACCGTCCAGCTTCTTCTTCGCATCGCACTTTCTGTTAGATTCATATAAGAGGTTATTCGTCAGCGTCGCAGATTTTAAGATCACTGATTCTATTCCCATCGTCATTCCTGTACGATTTACATTACAGGTTACAGATTTTACAAGCACGGATTCTTTTCCCATCGCAATTCCTGTTCAATCCATATCACAGGTTACAGAATTGACCATCGCAGCTCCTTCTTTACCTCGCATTTCCTGTTAGATTCAGATGAGAGGTTGATCGTCAGCGTCGCAGTCCTGTTTGATCCATATTAGAGGTTACAGATTTTACAATCACAGCTTCTCTTTTGCATAGCAATTCCTGTTCAATTCGTATGAGAGGTTAATCGTCAGCGTCGCAGATTTCCCGTATCCGTGTTACTCAAGGTTCGCAGTTTCTTTATCACATCGCAGTTTATTTTTCTGATCGGTTAGGTTTAAAGCGGTGATCTGACAGTTCAGCCTTAGGGTCACAGTGACAGTTGGCAGCTCTCAGCTCATTTCAGACGCACGTCCGACCCGCACAGCCAATCGCAGCGCGAATAAAGCGGTGATATCGAACCCGCGCGAATATTCGACCATCGGCCGCATTCGGGTGTGACACCAACTTTTTACTACAGGGATAGGGAGGGACTAGCATCGCACGCGCGCGCTGCGCGCGCGCCTCATTCCACGTTAATTGCCCTAATATATACGTTTATTTATTCCAACATTAATAGCAGTTTGCAGTTTATTTACAGTCAATCCTGGCAGTCGACGGTCCGCAGTTCTGCACAGCTCATCTCCCACCGATCATGGCCAATCTGAGCTCACTTCAGACTTATTTCTTACAGCTGACACTTCTGACCATTTCTCTTCACAGCTGACAATTCTGACAGCCTCAATTATCAGTCTGTATGGAGCAAAATTATTTAAGAAAAGCCGGGCCTGTCACCCCCCCACTTCGATTTGGCTGATTTTTTGTGAGCATGTTACCTACCTAGAGAGTAGTCAAAAGCCAAAATATTATGTCCCGAAAAAATTTATTGGCCGAGTTACAGTTTTTTTTCACATTTTTGACTCGAATTTGGGTATTTTCGATTATGCAAAGGTTTTTTGTACTACGTGGCTGAAAATCGGTTTCTTGATGTAAAATTGACCCAGGAACACGAATCTGGCCACAGATTTGACCTACGAGAAAAACCTACAATAATATTAGCCAAAAACACCCGAAATTGACCAAAAAAGTCCCAAATCTTTGGGAAATGGTCCAAAAAAAATGTTTTCGACTTTCTGAGGCAGCAATCTTGTAGGAAAAGAGCCAACGAATCCAATGATCACACCCCCAGATTTCTAGGACAAACCGTTCAAGAGATACGCGTTGTCAAATTTGGAGAATCTTGTTTTTCTGGCAATAATTATGGACTTTTTTGACCTCTTTGGACAAATGTCCGACCTAAAGGCCTATTTTGCGGCATCCACCACGACTATCTAAATCGAGTATCAATAGGTTATTTTCATCAAATGAGATTCGTCAGATTCTGGTCAAAATAATTAAATGTACTTTTCCATGAAATAAAATAATAAGAACCCTTAAAAAGGTCCATTATTTGCAGAAAAATCAAGATTTTCCAACTTTGACAACGCGTATCTCTTGAACGGTTCGTCCTAGAAATCTGGGAGTGTGGTCATTGGATTCGTTGGCTC
>JAEUYN010001918.1:0-54325 GCA_018257835.1 Euura lappo
TCACATATTGAAAACCTGTTAATCCAGGAATGTCTTCGAGCCACTTAGTATTATGATAGTGATTGAATAATTTGTTGAAGTATATGAGCACCAGAAATAAAATTTGAAGAATTGTTCGATACCCTATTTCCTTCTATTTGAACGCAAATTGAAGAATTATCGAGTTCCTTTCTCTCTGTTCTGATAAAAAATGCAAGTTTGAAGATAACATTTGATATTTCACTATATTTTCACGTCGTGGGGTTGGGAAATTAATTTCCAATTATGGGTACTACACGTTCACCCACCGAGTGCAAATCATTTTGAAAAGCTGTCAGTTCTGGCGTTTTAATTATAGAGACGAGCGTATAGTGTGTATAATGTATATAGCCTCTCAAGTCTTTTAGCATGTAACATGTTTCAATTTAGATTCACTCCTATATTCCATCGGGTCCAAACCTCAGTGACGTAATGGAATGAATGTATTTATACAGTGTTTACTCGTCAATGTTCAGTCGTGTTGAAGCAATGGTATCTGAATTTCAATTTTTCATACAGAAGAGGCGTCTGAAAACTCACCGACCCAAACGCTTCTCAGAAATAGTTTATCGTACAAAATCGCACCGTATGTGACGAAGTGCGTCACGAATATCGCTGAAGATTTTGAAATAACATGATAATGAATTCGCCAAAAATTTCTTGCTTTTTGATTTATCGCCGGTCATGACCGCGCCACAGTCCCAAGGAGACCGGTTTCCTCGACCTAGATTTCAGTATGAATATGTTAATTGTCGTGGTCCAGTCACTCGTAGCAGTGGCGTAAGTATTGCGGCGGCTCTTCTGGCGTCTATATTACAGATATGTGACAAAGTGGAAGCCCGTAAAGTTGTGCACGCGTGTTACGTAATTTAGCAGACGTTCACTCGCCGGCTGGTTGGTATAACAGACTTAACAAATTCTTTCAGATTGCTTTATGATTAAATATATTCGACAATCTTATTCATGCGGATTACGCGACGTTGGGACAATTTGCAAAAGGAATACATCCACGCGACTAAAGTGGATTCAAACGGGATAAGGTCTCTATCGATTCGCAATTCAAGAGGGGGCTCCGCTCTGAGTAGCTATAAGAAGTATCACAGAAAGCTGGCTGAAATCCTGTTTTGTGTTCCAAAAAATATGTTGTACAGCCAGAGGCGGGAAAACTAGATTTGAACCTCGACGAATTTCCTTACGCGGCCCAAAGTCAGATATAAAAAATCTGACACGATTGATTTTTCGGGATGGTGAACTGAGTGTGAGCCCAAAATTTGATAAAAATAAAGTAAAAATTGTGAGAGTCAGTCTACTTGACAGCTAAAGGTATGGAAATCAATATCAGCAACTATTTTTTATCAATACTAATATAAACTAGTATAATTGACGTCTTTTGATTGCCCTGCAGACAAAGCTTCGGAACAAAAAACAGCTTGTTATCAATTTATGGAACATGTAACAAAGACCGAATCATATCGATGAAGACGAAGAACACAATCCGGCACGTTTATCTGCTGACTTATATTAGACAGTGTTTTGCAGAATTAATATGTACCCAGACCTGTCTCGAGGGCCGATTAGTTATCTCCTTTAGCTATTTTCTTCCACAGTTTCTCAGAATAACAAAGCCTGAGCCGAGTGAAGACTCTCGCTTTATTTTAGAATTTCAAAGTCCTTGAATAGCTTAATTTTATCACCATTGAAAAAGTAGTCTGCATTAGAAATTTAAAAAAAAAAAATTCTAGTCCTCTACTTTAATATGCTGGCAACTAATTCTTCGAAATAATTATTGGGACTTTTATAAATTGAGTCTTTTTAATCGTACTAAGGTAATTAAACGAATAATTCATGCCCACAAATCCGCGGAATTTGTGCCGGAATTTTGGAGGTGGGCAGGGCCGTCTTAAGGTTGGGAGCGCCCATGGACTGCCCTAGACGAGGCGCCCCCCTGTACGCAGTTCGTGCGGATCTCATCTGACGTCGAAGTGACGGTTAGTGCCTTTTCCGTGAAAAATATTGTATGGGGCGCACGCGTGAAGTGATTGTTCACCAAGGATTATATTTTTCGTATAACTCTTCGATCCTTAAAGGCATCAAAAAGTGACTTTTTGATGCCTGTGCCGTAAAATAGTCAAATAAATAATCATGTGACATGCGTATAAAGTGACTGTTATTCATCAAGGTCATTTCACGCGTGCACGCCATACAATATTTTTGACGGAAGAGGCATTGAATGTCACTTTGACGCCGGTTGAGATTCGCACGAAGTGCGCATAGAAACTGCGGTATAATGACTTTATGCCGCAACTTTGGACTGCGCACTTCGAACTGCACATCAAAGTTGCTGTATAAAGACTGTACTTCAACTTGGAAGTTGATGGTAAAATGTACCACTTTACGAATCTAGAACAGGCGTCGGAAATTGAATTTTCCATGCTTGTGCCGTAAGAAAATATTGTATGGGGCACGCGCGTAAAAATTACTGTTCGGCGAGAATTATGTTTTCAGTCATTTTCGTTTGCTTTGCCTAAGGCTCGGCAGGCACGCTAACGGCAAGAACTCAAACCGTAACCTTGCCCAAAAATAGTTACTCCATGCGCCTCTCACATAAATATATATTCTAACACCACCTTAGCCACGTCCAATTTTGGTACTTTTACATAACTCACAGTATTGTGCCATCAGGCCCGGTGGCGCGGTGCTTCAGCCTAACGGGGCGCCCCTTCAGGCCGAGCGCCCTGGGCTATAGCCCCGCTAGCTCACGCCTTAAGACGGCCCTGGAGGCGGGTGCTAATTAGCCAGCGGAATTTCGAGGTCAATATTAGAATTCATAATCTCGTCGCAGTGAATCGTCGTCGAACGAACTTTGAGTTAGGGGTCTTCGTTCTGTTCGAAAGAAATCTAATTCGAATATATGATTGCATAAATGAGACATAAAGAAGTCAAATTGAAATAAAATTTATTGGCTATATAGATCGAGGGGGAAATGAATCAAGATTTGACTGACACGTTATTTTTTTCAGTGAAATAATTCAAATTATTTCACTCAGTTTCTTTCTTCTGATTTCATTTCTTTCTCAATATTTCAGTTATTTCTTAGGTGGAGACTCTTCCTCTATTCGTGGGCACAAACCTTATAAAGACGGGAGAAAAACCGATAGAAAGGAATGTTTATTAATTCTGTTG
This sequence comes from Euura lappo, assembly GCA_018257835.1. Taxonomy (NCBI): domain Eukaryota; kingdom Metazoa; phylum Arthropoda; class Insecta; order Hymenoptera; family Tenthredinidae; genus Euura; species Euura lappo. The sequence goes on from JAEUYN010001918.1 coordinate 3,202, forward strand.
AAGAGTTTCGTTAGGCTTCCAACGAGCGAGATGAACCTCAAGCTGAAAGCGAAATAAGTATTCTGAAATCGGTGAGAGTCTGGCTACTTTCAACAGTGTACCTGCTCTCAAGGTGTAAGATCGCGTTTTTACGCAAATAATTGCGTGTGGTAGGCAGTAAAACTCATAAGCAATGTCGTGAAAGCCTCACAGAACCACGATTATTTAATCATTCTAACCCATTTTTAGACTCTGCAGAGTCTGATAGCAATGTGATATTTGGCTTCCATGAAGTAGCACGAAACTGGACTAAAGTGTGTATAAAAAAATGGGTTAGAATGATTAAATAATCGCGAAATTATCAGTACTGGCACCGCAGGTTTCCTAATCATGCCTTTGGCACCGACTCGTGGTCCCAGCTGCAAACGATTGGCTCTAAGCTCCAGCCTCCACGTGTTGCACACGTTTGATGCTCTGCATTCCCACATCTGTAGGTCAGACAGTGTCGACGTTCTCGAGATTATTCTGTAACAAGACTGGATTTCCTCTTTGTCATACGGTTTAGAGGTCGGACCGAGGCTAATGAAGCCACTTGAGGCGATACATGTGCTCAGTCTGGACGTGAAAGTGAATTTTTTTATCGTTTGCTAGTCGATAAGCGCGTGATTGATACCGAAGAAGAGGATATCCCTGGTGAGTCCCCTTCTCTTTCTCACTGAACCGATTTTTCGTTCTCCTCCTACGTGACAGCGTGACCGGAATTCCAGCGATTCGCAATCCTTGTCAGTGAACGGCTCGACCGGCTGACCATCAAGAGCACGTCTTTTTCTTTCTCAATTATCAATTTTCGTCAGTTTATAGTTTGATCGGTTTCAGTTTAAAAACTGGAGACTCAAGTTTAATATTATTGACCGACGACAAAGTGAAAGCGATTTTTTTTTCTCGTGGTTTGAATTCGATCGAAATATAGAGACCTGGGAGTGCAGTGGTTTAGAACAAAGACGTCTGCTCTAAACAATGGTGTGTCTATACCGTTATACCATATCGATTAAAGTATATGGAAACGGAAGCGTGACGGCGAGTCCGACCTCAGTGTAAAACAGTTAGTGAGAAAACCGAGCGGTGGGTGTTCGTAGTCTTTGTGGTGTCAGAATTTAACGAAAATCGTTATCGTAGATCAAAAATCGACGAACTAGAAGCGGGAGTGTGTAATAAAAAATGATATCAGTGAAATGAAACGAAGTCAAAAGTGTAACACGCGGGGTATTATCGCATTCGCTTTCTAACTGACTCAGTGTCATCGATATAGTCGAACCTGTAACGTCTAAACTTTTGCTATTAGTTATAGTTACCCGTCGATCACTTATCGACGTATCGGAATTTCCTTCGATCCTTTTCTCTCCGATTGGCAAAGTTTATCGAACACCGCTGCTCTTCTTTGATCGGTTATTAATTGAGCTAGTGAAGCAAAATTCCTCTCGATTCATCAAATACTTGATATAATGAAGTGTGCAAAAAGTTCTCGGAGGTTGTCCCACAGCATTTTGGGATTTAGCGCTTGCCTCGATCCCCGCCATCGCTGTTACAGCTTTTGAGTATTCGCTATGCTTGATAGTAATAAAACACATTGAGTGTCTGTTGGGTAAGATAAAACCTCGACTTACGATTCATTCGATAATTTATGTGTAATTTTTTCAACATATTTCAACGTAGCTTCTTCAGCTCGAATTCGAGTCAGCTTATGTAACGATTTAGGTGCCAACCGTTTGGCGAGGGCGATTTCCTAATCGACGAAGAGATCTCGAGAATATCACTTACACACAGAAGCGATTAGGAAATAATATCCAGTCGGTGTAAAGCAGCTGGTGATCACTATCCTTCGACCGTTTTCATCACAAACATCGTGATTAGGCTTAATTGATATTAAAATATCATTTCATCCCGGCTCTCGAACGTCGAGCTTACTTCATGATAACTGCAACGTAATTGACGACCGACTTGCTTGCTTGCTAAAAAGTAAAAGTTGTCCTTCTCGTGGAGTTACGAGGTTTGTAGGTCAGCCTACGACGATATCCGAGCACTCTATGACCGAAAGAAAGCGAAAACTGAGCATCTGCTCTGGAATTGGAATCCGAATTTATACACGGATCACGGAAACTGGGGGTAAAAGAATGAATGAGTCTCAAGACGCACATGGTTGGCATACGATCTTCGAGAGTCTCAAGGCCGTTTCATGGTCGTATTCTTTATTCTGTGGTCGGAGTACGGAATCAAAGATCAATTATCCTCGGGTCAAGCTGGTTTCGAGGCTATTTACTCGGTTGTTTTTCTGTTTTCCATATCATTTTATATACCGTACCGTGTAGACTGCGCAGTTCACTAGATTCCCTCGACTGAAAGCATGACCAATTTTTCTTAAAATAATTCTGGCCGCGTTGTGCGTCAATTGATTTAACATTCGGAGAAGAGAGAGAAACGATGAGAGAATTTACTCTATCCGAGGATCAATGTTCCAGCAGTAGTCAGACAGTCGCAGGGCTTCGACGGAATTTTCTGTGTAATAAAATACAACCGTCAGTCGTAGGAGAAAATCTCGAGCAGGTATATAACACGGTCAATAATCATTGGTTCGAAATCGATATCGCTACCTGATGCCCGCTGTATCGGAATATTGGGAAACTCTGTGTTTCACCGTATCTGATAAATTATCATATCATCCAGGCTTCAATCGGAGATATTATTGTGCTCGACCCCATTGATCGAATGACATCGTTCAGTGAAGGTGTACCTATCAGTGATTGAATAGTATTTTGTGATCGTATATTTTATTTCCTAATTAATCAAGCTCTCGATTTATATTCAACGGTTCAAAAGCTCCTTGGACAATTTATTTGATGTATTGTAATATTTTATTTCTATGCGAAAGTAAGTTTAGCGAGTTACTGCAGTTGAGTATTCTGCTCAGAAAACTAATCACAGTATAACTACGTCGAGTCGTGTAGCTTTCTTACACTCCACTCAACTTTATGGAACTATTTAATCGTTTCGACCCACATTTATTGTTCTCAGTGACTCTATACCCCTTTATAAAGCTTTGAAATATTGTCAACATCAATAATCCGGGAGACTAGACTCTATTCAAAGCATGAATTGTGACATTCTGATTAATCGCAACGCCTATAATGCAACTCGGAGACAACGATTCGGATCATTGATAAGGCTTAATGAGTCGCTGCCACTGATACCACAATCGAGATTATACCCAGTAGCTCATCCTACTGTCTTTAACGCCGTGATTTTCTGACGATTAATTACCCTCTCGATTGAACAGACTCAAACAATGCGACTATTCGAAGACTTTACCGAGTTTAATAAGGGTATGATGGGATTAACTCGCGGGTGAGCATGGTGTCGTGGTCTCACTTCCCGCATAGCAAGCGGGAGACCCGGGTTCGAATCCCGATCGGGGAGAGAAAATTTTTCGAAGAAAAATTTCAATATACACGATGAATTTCAAACGATGGGAGCGGTCTGAAGATGGCTATAGAATCGAGAAACAAGCTTTCAGACAGTTCAGAACCAATCTAACTGTCTTGGAAGCGCATTTCCCGATTTTAGCCAACTTCTGAACACAGACAGTCCAGAACAAATCCAACTGTCTGGAAGCCCATTTTCCGGGCCTAGCCAACTTCAGACTGTTCCATTGTCAAAAATTCACCCTCTAGATGTAATGATGAATAGTTTGGGCTTGTTTTCGAAGTGTTTCACATCACATGTCAGGCTATAATCAATTCTTTCTTTTAAACTGAGAATATTTGTGTGAAATTGTATACATCTGTTTTCACAGTGAACTGCTGATGGAGAAATTTGACGCCACATCTGGCTGTTTCTTTGTTCGTGTGTTCATAATTGCATGTGTAAGACTGACCACGCGATATAGAGACCGTATAAAGAGTGAGTAATATTAGATGGATATCGGAGATTGACTTCCGGTCCGCTGCTACGCCTGATGTCCTTTGCTCGCTTCATGGTCAAAAGCCGATTCAGAGCTTCTCAGTTGAGTGTTATAGGAGGCCGTGTTGGGTTCATTCAATCAATAGAGAATAAAAGTAACGAGCTTAATGGACTTTAATGATTCTTTTAACGTGAATATTGTGTAAAAATGTTTCGTGTAGTTTATTTATCGCGTTAATGACAAGGCCGTCTTAAGGTTGGGAGCGCCCATGGGCTGCCCTAGACGAAGCGCCCCCCCCTTCCCCCCGTCCCCCTCAATGACTACTAATTTGGAAATAATGCAAAGTCGACGGACGAATAGGTATAGAGCGAAAGAAGCGCATATTCGAAGCATCGCGATGTTTGGAACGGGATACGTGCATCATCACAAGCACCCGACAGCTGACTTTCTTAGCGGTCATTGGAGTGTCTCAAATGAGTTTTTTTCTAGCAGATATGAATTTGCTGCGAAAGAACTCAGGTGAGAAATCCTTTCTTCACCAGTCGAATTTCGCGAATAAGTTTTTTCTTTTCTTTGCACAGGCTGAAAAGACACTTTTTGACACCTGTTTTCGATTTATAAAGTAGCACTTTATAATGCTAAGTTCCAAGTTCCGCGGTTACCAGTTTCCCTTTATACCGCAGTTTCTGTACGCAGTTCGTGCGGATCTCAACTGACGTCGAAGTGACGGTCAATGCCTTTTCCGTGAAATAGATATTTATGTGGCATGCGCAGAAAGTAACTGTTTATTCGGCAAGGTTATGTTTTTCGTACGAGCCGTTGGTTTTACCTGGCGAGCCGAAGGCGAGCCTTGTAAAGCAACGGCGAGTACTAAAAACATAACCTTGCCGAACAGTTACTTTCTGCGCGCGCCCCATACAATATTTTTTACGGAAAAGGCATTAATAGTCACTTTGACGCCAGTTGAGTTCCGCACGAACTGCGTATAGAGAGGGGGTAACCTGCGGTATAAAGACTTTATTCCGCAACTTTGACATGCGCACTTCGAACTGCGCATCAAAGTTGCGGAATAAAGACTTTATACCGCAACTTTGAACTTAGCGGTATAAAGTGCCACTTGCCGGAACGAAAACAGGCGTCAAAAAGTGACTTTTTAATGCCTGTGCCGTAAAAAATATTTTATGGGGCGCACGCGTGAAGTTTTTTCGTATAACTCTTCGATCGTTAAAGGCATCAAAAAGTGACTTTTTGATGCTTGTGACGTGAAATAGTCAAATAGATAATCATGTGACATGCGTATAAAGTGACTGTTATTCGTCAAGGTCATTTCACGCGTGCACGCCATACAATATTTTTGACGGAAGAGGCATTGAATGTCACTTTGACGCCGGTTGAGATTCGCACGAAGTGCGCATAGAAACTGCGGTATAATAACTTTATGCCGCAACTTTGGACTGCGCACTTCGAACTGCGCATCATCTGTTGCTGCAAAAGACTGTACTGCAACTTGGAACTTGATGGTAAAATGTGCCACTTTACGAATCTTGAATTGAATTTTAAATGCTTGTGCCGTAAGAAAATATTGTATGGGGCACGCGCGTGAAAATTACTGTTCGGGGAGAATTATGTTTTCAGTCATTTTCGTTTGCTTTGCCTAAGGCTCGGCAGGCACGCTAACGGCTTAAACTCAAAACGTAACCTTGCCCAAAAACAGTTACTCCATGCGCCTGTCACATAAATATCCATTCTAACACCACCGTTAGTCACGTCCAATTTTGGTACTTTTATATAACCCACAGTAATTGTATTGTGCCTTCAGGCCGAGCGCCCTGGGTTATAGCCCCGCTACCCACGTCTTAAGACGGCCCTGTCTTTGATGTTTATTGTAAGAACACATGGAGAAAGTTATTACCCGGGACCTTCGTATTCGTTGAATAAAATCCATACGTTGACCCCTCTCAGAACGAGAAGCACTCTTACTTATACACGTTAAATATGTGGTGCTCTGGCAAATTTTTCGGTTAACCAACACAATTAATCCTTAGTGGCTCTAATTTATTATAGAAATGTGGTGCGTGTGAATTTCCGGAAAATAACGAGGGTAATGAGACTTATTTAACTCTGAGTTTAATATGAATATAACTAAAAATAATATTTCACCAGAAGAGGAAAGGCCATTGTACCATTCTGACCTCATTCTCAGGTGAAGACAAAGAATTTGTTAATAATGAGTAGATTCTTCTTTTTTTCACAATATTTAGACTTCATCAAATTAATGATTACTTTCTTATTTTGGTGTCGAAGGTCAATCGTAACTCCATTTTTAACGTTTCGGCCCGTGAAGAGTGCCCTCTTCAGAATACTAAAATATTTATTCATCTCTTAAAAGACATATAAATTATATACACATTAGATCATGTCCAGGTGATAGCCAAAAGTCGGGATCGCTAAGATAGAAGTGAGGTTAGTGGAGAAGAGAGATCACAAAGACGATTCTTCGGAAAAGAAACATTCCGTATGAACTTGCGGTGGAAGAAAGCAGTTACAAGGATTTGTCCGGTTCTTTGGGACTTATCCTGTGGTTTCAGATACACAATGAAAACAGCCACCGGGAAAATAAAAGACTGAATGGAACGTTGAGACCGTTAGATAGTTAGAGCTCCACCCAGCTACGATAAGGCAGAGCGATCGGGCTGATATCACGGACGAAATTAGCAAACGCGCAATTTAAACAACACAATCAGCCGTATATGACAACTACGTATACAAACATATGTATAATCACCGGACGAGCCCGGGACTTATGAATTGTCAGATCAAACCGTAATAAGTAACACTTAGTTTCTCTCCGTCACTAATTCTAAGGTTGACTGCAGTGTTATCTCTGATTATGTTGAACATTTCATAAATTAACCTTTTCCTATAATCACTCTCTTTTTTGAGGACAGTAGTTTGATCATAGTTAAAATGATGATCATTCTCAATTTCGTGTCTAGTTAGAGCAGTGTGGCCTTCAGATTTCCCATTGATGTTAGTTTTATGTTCAGAGATCCAAGTCTTCAACCACCGTTTAGTCTGCCCAATGTAGGATGCATCACTACCCATGCAAGGAATGCGGTAAACAATATTAGAAGAAATATCTATAGGTGTTTTATCCTTCAGTTTCGTGAACAGACCTGATGAAGGGAAAACTAAATCTGAACGGTGTTCTAATCGCAGCCTCATTTTGAGTGGTCGAAAAATGTGCGCCCAAAGATCTTTCTTGAACGTATTTCAAACGTTTTTGAATGTGACAGTCAATAAAAGTACGTGGGTACCCATTCTCAACCAATACATCCCGGACTAAACGGATGTTTTTCAAGTGGAAGCTGGAGTCAGACAGCAACACACTACGATCAACTAAATTGTAGATGGTACCAATTTTTTGTTTCACAGGGTGGTGAGAATGGAAATTTAAATATCTTTTTGACCACGTGGGTTTTTGATAACAATCTGTTAACAACCCGGATTCGCTATTGATGATGGTCAGATCCAAAAAATTGATTATCTTGTTGATTTCGGTCTCATTGTAAGTTCTCGCTTTCTGTAGGAGGATACTTTATGATGTGGCCGTGAAATTTTTAATTCTGACTTTACGACTATCCAGAAAGGTGGTTCGTTTCACCATCTTTAGACTAATTTCATTGGAAATTGAAGAAGTCAAATATTATTGTTTCAATGCTTTCCGTTTTCCTTCTGTTTTTAGAGAAAATAGTGAGTTATTGTAATCATCCCGAAAATGAAAAGTTGAGTTTCCACTGGATCCTTTCACCTTTCGAGTTAGACCTCTGGGTGTGTGTATGTGTGTGATTCTTGGGATGATATCTCAAGAATAAGTGCGCGGATTTTGACCAAATTGGGCTCAATCGACGTGGCTATCCCAAACTTAGAACTGATCAGATTTTGGCTTTGATGGGTTCAATACTTTCCGACTCATTTGAATAACAAAATTCTAAGAAGTACAATGAAAATGACGATATGTTGTGAATGGATCAACGGATTTGAATGAAATTTGGTACCACATGATTTTTGGGTCACTGATCATGAATCCAAAGTCAGTTTTGCAAAATGTGAATTTGGCGTATTTAGTATGCTGCAAAAAATACTAAAAACATTCGAAATCTTATAAAAATTGGTACTCCAAGGTTTTTGGAGCCGCTGATCATGAATCTGTGGTCAGATATGAAAAATTCTAAATAACTGGGAACAAAATTAACGAAAAATTAGATGCTGTTTTTTTTATCTCATGTTATCACGAAAACTTTCATCATCATTTCAGTGATAATGATTTCTTGATTCTAGGTAACCACTGCTGGAAAGATAAGTCGACTCGATGGCTTCGTTGACCGGGTTACATTGTTTACGAACAATATGTTTTCTTCTAACTGCATTATACGGTGTGGATGCGTCGTACAACATCGGAGTTGGGATTGCCGATACGACAGGACCCGTAGCCGGCATCGTTTTTGTAAGTTATCCTAATTGGATGAAACTCGGAGCTTATATACAGTATTAACCTTATCCTTCGACAGCCCTCGTCTAGTTGCAGGCATCACAGGCAATACTTGATTAAAAACTTTTTCTTATCTCCGTTTTGTGTGCCTGTTTTCCATTTTCAAGGATATTTTGATAAAAATGCAACAGGAAGTTCCTGGAACCGCGTATATCTATTAATTGACGTATATTAATAAGCGTTTTAATCACTTTCTCGTTATAACAACTTCAAACTATCGGAAATTGGTTGAATATTGCAGAAGTCAAGGCTAAAAACTAGTAAAGATTTTGCATACGTCAAATTCCATCCTTATGAAGGGTCTGTGATCCTACAATATTAAATTTTCCAGAGCTATAGAGAAAAGTAATTACAGTCTACAGTGTTATGAACCCTATCGAGTTCACTTACAACGAAGTTTAATTTTATTTGCCGCACAGGTTACAACATAAAATTCGTTGTGAATTTTACTCTCAGCTTCGGTGCATCCAAATTTTAATTAAATGTCACTGTATAAAACATCAATTGACAATCAATTTTCATTGAAATAATTAATAAAAATAAATTGCAGATGGGTTATGCGAGACCGGAGCAAAAAGGCTCGGGACTTCATCTGAGGACTTTCTCCAGGGCGTTCATAATCGACGATGGTGAGGAACGGTTCGTTTTCGTCAGCATCGACAGTGCGATGAGTGGACACGGAGTTAGAATGGCGGTAAATTGACAATTTTCCACACTTCAAAGCTATTTTTATTCAAAACTTTCTGAATCGCAATCGAATCAAGAATGTCAACGGAGTCTAGACGGTCGGTCAGCAAATATCTCTGCGAAAAGAATATATCAAATGTCAAGAATTCCAGTGTAGATTCAAAGTCCGACTCGACGTAGCCATTGTATTTTCCCTCTTTCGCAGGGTTTTTTTTTTCGCTGAGCTGATAATCTTTCAGTAATTGACATTTGAAAAGTTTTTAATTGCGAAAAGAAATTTTTCGGACAAAGCTGCTTACACTCTTAATGAGCTGATATGTTTTTCGTGAACTTGTAATACGATGAGATTATCATAAAGAAAGTAAAATTAATATCTAGAGAGTAATTAAGGAGACGGTACAACGAGAATTGAGCCTTAATCGTATTTTTATTATTTTTCAGGTTCTCAGAAAGCTGAAAAGTCGATTTGGCGATTTGTATACCGAGAAGAACCTCATGCTCAGTGGAACACACACTCACTCAGCTCCTGGAGGGTACATGATGGATGTCCTCTTCGATCTAACCACCTTTGGCTTCGTTCAAGAGTCGTTCAACGCCATCGTCAACGGAATCACGAAGGTAAAGGGCGTGAATGACGTGGATTTCGTGACTTTTTTGCACAATTCAACTTATTTGAGTGAAAATATAATGGACAGTTAGGAAAGTCTGAAAGTCTGCCTGTGAAATTGAGCGTGAATATGATTATTTGATAAATAAATTTACAATCAATTAGATCATACAATTAACTTCTAAGGAGCACAAAAAACCCTCATTAAATTATTAATTGAAGAACTTTACTCTTTGAGTTTACGTTTTACTTACAATATTGAACGATCGAATTTATCCCTCAATAATTTATCCCTCAATTTTTTGTTCAACTATGTACCAAGCCTTGAGGCTCTCTGTGTCAAGGGATAATAATAACAATATATGCACCTGGAAACTAAAAAATGAAATGTGAATTTCGGGAATTTTTATCAAACAAACTATTTGAATTCACTTCATGGCTTCAAGACTTCAAGTATGCTTTTCAAGTCGAATGAAATAGCTTCAAGTGACTTCGAGTAACTTTGAGTGACTTTGAAGGATTATTTGACTGTAACTGATTTTGACTGACCTAAAGTGACTCAACTTGAACTTAATTTTTGTAAATTTTTATTGAAAGTTGTACATTTGACATCAAGAAAGACGTTAGCCCTCGGTTTTTATCTACGTATCAGAATCCATAATCTTAATGAAAATCGGACTGATTTTGAGAAAAAGCAGCCAATGGGAAGTGATGAAAAAAAATTGAAGAACAAATTTAAGAGGATTATCTGAGGAAGTGAATTTCTGATAGACATTCTTTCTCATCGATATTGTTTTTAATTTCTGAACTGTTCCAGTTCAAAGATCATCGAAAGATATCAATTTAGTAGATGAAAATCTCATTTCAGATGAAATTGATGAGAGAAAATTTTTTTCTTCCCTGATACCCGAAGAGTTTATGACCGACTTAGGCGTCAACCAAAAACGATAAAATATCTAGATAAAGTATCAATCTAACTATCAACGAAATCTTGTTATCGAGGATCTTCTTCGTATCGGGATAAAATGAAATAAAGTCTATGGTGACGTTTTTCGCCTTTTTTGTAACTGCGATGAAACTGATTCTTGTTTTATGAATTCAGTGCCAGAGCAGCCATCACTCACGTTCTTTGTCACTTTTACTTTGACTACTTTTAGGGAAAAAGTTTGACGACGATTAGGGAAAAAGTTTTCACTTCGTTATTTGTATTTTCAGAGTATCGAGAGAGCCCACGAAGCCGTTGTACCTGGAAGAATATTTGTTACTCGGGGTGAATTGATCGGCGCTAACATAAACAGAAGTCCCACGGCGTATCTGAACAACCCAGAACAAGAAAGAGCTAAGTGAGTTTTTCCGAGTAATTGCTCCGCAATAAATAAATAAATATACATGAGAGACAGTTTTCTTCGAAGTAGATATTTTCTCGGTCAAATCGTGAACCACTTCTGATCGATCGAACGGGTCGTCACTCGAAAAGGAAGAATCAAATATTGTTACGAAGAGCTTTTTTTCAACCAGGCTACCTCCCAATGGGAAGAGTATAAAATGTTCGATACGTGAATGTCAAAGAAAAATACTAGCTCATTAAATCAAAAAATTTTGAAGTGATTAGGATATGGAGTAATTGGTAAAGTCTGAACGAGTCCAAAAGTTTTGGTAGTATAGACCTTCTAGAAGATTCGAAAAAATTATTTCTTTACCTATGAGGTTATTTTAAACAAAGTTACTTCTTTGAATTCTCGGATAAGTAACTGAAAATGACTTCGAAATTGGTGAGACCACTGAGATCGCATATAATCATTGAAACATATCGCAATCAAGTAGATGTAGATGTAGAAAATCAAGTAGATTTTCTTAGATGTCGAAAGTTCTTCGACTGTATTAATACTAGAATAATAGAAATCATATCCAAGCTTCCATAGCTCAAAACTAAAATAACAAGATTTTCCGGGAGATACGAGCGCCGCTATCCGGAATGGGAGTAGCTTTTTCCTCGAAGCTGAAGCAACGCGAGATTTATGGGAATGGAATATCCGTGAGTGAAAAGAAAAAGATTTCTTCCATGTAAACCGAGATTAATCGAACTTCCCAGAGGCTTAGTTGAATTGAAACTGGGTCAGTAGTGGAAGAAGGCGTCGAACATGGTTACATTTTGCGTCCTCCTAGGAATCCGTCTTCCATCTCCCACGTGCAACGAGCTTTCTTCGACCATGACAATCGTTTTTCCTCTTTCAGATACGAGCACAACGTAGATACCACCATGATCCAACTGCAGCTCATCGCCGCCGATGATCGACCCCTGGGTGTAATTAGTTGGTTTCCGGTTCACCCCACCAGCATGAACAACACGAACCAACTCGTGTCCAGGCAACGTCGGATACGCGGCTGTCCTGTTCGAAAAGACTATGAATAAAAACTCCATGGTCGGAAAGGTGCGGTATAAAAAACTTCGATCCCGTTAAGGAGGGCAAAAAACATGAGTTTTTAATGCCTGTTTGGCAGAAAACTAATTTATTTCATTGTAATTATCAGTCCCTTCATCTTGGATGATTTGGATACCTGAATGAATTTCAAACTGCGCAAAATTAGTATTGAAGTACAGCTTGTTGTGATCGTGATTATAAACTGGGGTGAATAAGGAACAGAATCTCTAGAGTTGGTCGCTTTAAATCATATGTCTGAATGATTTCCGAGTGTTACGAGTTCATCAGGAATGAGAACCCGCCCTACGACTGGAATCTTGATCGTTAGAATTTAATGAACGATTCCATTATCTCAAAAGTGAACCATTAGAAGTAGACTCAATTGGAACCCGAATTACGGTGAACCTCTGAATTCGGTATTCTTATTCATTGGCAATCAATTCGCTCTCATACTTTAATCATTACACCGCACCGTCAAAGCCAATCAATTAAACTCGAACAGCGAGATATCTGTCTCAAATTGGGAAACTTCGTCCCTCTCCTACTTTTTTCAGGGTTCATTCGTGGCTGCCTTCGCGTCCACAAATCTTGGCGACGTTTCCCCAAACACGCGAGGACCGAGATGCGAATTTACTGGAAAACTCTGTTCCGGGGTGGACACGTGTCCCGGAAAACACGAGATGTGCTTCGCCTCCGGACCCGGAAAAGACATGTTCGAAAGTACGAGCATAATCGCGAACAAGATGTTCAAGAGGGCTTTGGTGAGTAGGATGCTCCTCCTTTCCTCTTCCTGTTAGAATGTCTGATTGTGAATAAATTTATGATCACGAAATTCACGACCCTCTTTTTAACAGTCGTCCTGGATTATGATCCTTTCGTAATAAGCTGAACGGTCCAATTGATGACCACTTACGAATCAATCTTTCATTTCGCATTCACTGAGCTCCTTTTACATCTATATTTGATAAACAAATGATTAGAATCGAATATATCGGCCATATATAATATATAATCCATTGGAATTAGTATCTTTGTTGGTAAGTTTAAAAACTGGACTTTCATCTGTCGGTTCTTTGCGATCGCAAGAAAATTAACCAATCTACAATCAAATGTGTATCAGAAAATGTCGAATTGTTCATTGATTGAGACACGTCAATTATTTGAGCCGCTCACCTCAGGTTTATTTCCTTCCCACTATGCAATTTACGTGTCGGAAGTAAGGAACTACTGGACGTACGATTTAAGGTGGATTCCGAACCACCAGAGTCGCGGATGAGCATTTTTTATTCGGAAAAAATGTTCAGGTTCCAGACGGGGATTCGAACCCGCGACCTACGGGTTAGTAGACTTGGCTCTTGTCCGCTTGGCCACCGCGACTCTGACGGAACAAATGTCGAGACACTACTTATGGAATAGAACATTTTCTTTTATTGGTCAATAGAAAATTGCCTACATCTCATGTATTTACATATGGAATATAATCGTTGGAAATCGTGCCGTCGCTGTCGTCTTAATCCGCACAGATTTAGTAGTATTTGTTGTATCCGTATCCGGAATCGTAGTGTGCCGGCGCAGCTACGTATTTTACCACTGGCACAGGCGCGGGGTGAACAGCGTGTCCGATCTTCTTAACAACGGCATTGAATCCGTTGTGGTCATCAGCGGTGTATTCAACGACGCGGATGGTACCGTCGGGTTCGTTCAGGCTGTAGGACCCCTTGACCACGTCTCCGTCGCGAACTTCCTCTTGACTCTTTACGTCTCCGGTGTCGGGGTCGTTCACTCCGTAATTGTAAGAGTATTTCGGGTACGCCTGAAAATGAGTCGAGGGAGGTGAAGAAAAAATTAGGGAAATACTCAACGAAAAATTATCTCCTATTCACTCTTCCCTTCCCATGGAGCCCCGAAGCGAGGGGAGTGAATCAACTTGCGTAGCTGTCGTGTCCGCTTCCATATCCGCTTCCGTATCCACCGTATCCTCCGTATCCTCCGTATCCAACCTTGGCTACGGCTACTGGCGCCACGGCGATGGCTGGGGCGACCACAGCTCCGTATCCTCCGTATCCGGCGTATCCTCCGTGGTCTCCGTATCCACCGTATCCGTCGTAGCCGTTGGCTCCGTAGCCTCCGTATCCTCCGTATCCTCCGTATCCTGCGTATCCGGCACCGTAGCCGAGAACCGCGCTGGCCTCACTGGCAACGGCCGCCAACCGACGAGAAGTAGGATCTGAAGATTTTTGAAGAAAAAGTGGCTTAATTCGAATTGCTTTATGCTGCATCAGTAGTTGATATTCAGTTACAGCCACCAGACTGTAACTCAAATTCACATAGACTGCAGTTTAAGAATTGTGTGTGTTTCGGACAATCAATGAAAAATTTCGTGTCTTCTTTCTTCACTTGTTTGAAAAAAAAATGTCAGAATGACCACAAATTTCGAGTTTATTGTCCAGAAGGCTGAGATTCTTTGACTGATCAGCAAAATCTTTCGAATATCCCAGTTCCGCAAGGTGGCTGACAGAATTCGAACGATAACCGTTGTTGATGATTATCAGTAAAAATGTTTGTGTCTTATTTCTTCACTTGTTTGGGAAAAAAAATGTCAGAATGATCACAAATTTTCAGTTTATTGTCCAGAAGACTGAGATTCTTTGACTGATCAGCAAAATCTTTCGAATATCCCAATTCCGCAAGGTGGCTGATAGAATTCGAACGATAATCGTTGTTGATGATTATCACTGGTTTAAATTGATCAACTAACCTGGATCATGATTGGTTGTGTTTACGGAGCAGTTCTGTGGAAGACTGATAACATTTGGTTCCGTGGAGTTGCTTTTATAGCGACTCAAGGTGGTCGGATCATGGTAACGACTTCTTCTGCTGCAGTATATCGCCAGTTGTGTAATTCAAGGCCTTGCTGTAATTTTTTTTGTCTGTTTCATGCTGAGCGTGTTGGTTTTTTTTTTTTTGTTGTTGTTGTATACGCCTTTTTTCCCCGTAAAACTTTGGCTCTCATTCTCATAGACGAATGATTGTCCGCGGCGAAGGTGGAGTCGGTGTTATTGCCGTCACTACCGACTCTTTGTGAAGGACGCCGGACATCGAATGCGTAGTGAAAAAGTAGCGTGACCGTACGAAAGTACGGCTAGAATGCGGGCACGTTACGTTTTGCCCAATATTACTTTATATTACGTTCGTTTACACACCGCGATAATAATTAGCGAGTTTCACATACCTCCGGGTACACATACGTTACATTGCTTCAGATTATGTTATAAATGTATCAACGAAAATACTATACTGATATCTCATAATCTGTCAGATTCAAGATTGATTGGTACACATATTTTTCGAAATTATAGACATTCCTTCATTCGGGATCAATAATAAATCAAACGCTGTTTATCAGTTGTGAAATTTGCGAAAATCCACATTTTTACTAAATTTAAGCAGTTTTTTTCTTCTTCCTTTTGGGATTAAATAATTTTTAAAGAATAAATTCAACGCTGTTTAATAATTATAAAATTTACAAAATCGCAGGTTTCATTCAGTTAAATTATTGCTATGAATAAATTTTTCATGCAGTGATTTGGACCTTGTTTGGTTAATTGTTGTATATAGTTTTCATATTTCAACGAAACCTGCAATTAAAATTAAGTACCTCACTTTAATTTGACGTGTTATAATTACTGAACGTACTACAAAATTTATTTAGCATTCGGTGCTGTATTAAAATAATTTTTTACTATATATTCGAGCGAAAGTCTTAATTTCCGGACTTATTCAACTGACTTTTATAGGTTGCGATATTTGTCAAGGTCATTTTATAATTTTTATTACAATTATAATGTCCATATTGAATACTTCCACAAGTTTATACTAAAGAACTTATACATGCAGTAGCTACACTTCCTTCATAAATGATTTAAAGCGTTTAAACAAGGGAAAATATGAAGAATTGTTCTTTCTGAGGCTCAGTCAGATAATTTTTTTTTTTTTTTTTGTATGTATATTTGAAAGGTGGAGCCGAAAACAAAGCGCGGGAAAAAACTGGCGTTTGACAAAGCGTAATTGAATGTTACTATAAAAGACAAATGCCCCCAGCTGGGTTTGGTTAAAATAGCAGAATCACGCTTGTGATATGAAAATATGGATTATTATATTTTCAGAAATTTTCATTACCATCAGGCGTTTATTATAATCCCTGCAATATATGAACTGAATACAAAAATGACTCCATGTGTATTATAATATTATTTTAACCGTTTGTTCATAACTTCTGAGTTTGAAGTACGAAAGTTACCAACGATTCAGAATTGATTCAATAAGAATCCAGTCGGGCCTCAAAGAAGACTCAGATTTCTCGGAAATTTTCCTTATTTCGCGAGTTTTGCGCTTCGTTTGAAACAATTCGTTTCTTCCCCGTAATGAAACTCTTTGTTTATAGAAAAATATATAGCCTTCAAAGCAGAGGCAACGAGGCGAAGTGGGAAAACCTCGGTTGGGAAAAATTCTTGATTACAAAATTGCTTGAAAAACAAAACGACAAATAATAATTGGATAACTAATAAAGAAAAAAGAGTTTTGAAGTAAACGAGGTTAATGTATGTTTAACTATCTTCAGCTCGGATGCCCACTTTGCCCCTCTGTCCGTTACACCACTGTCTTCCTATATTTTACGAATTAAGAAATTCATGTCATTATAATGATAGATATTCACGCGCGCGCCCCATACAATATTTTCCCGTGATTTTTTATTAATCACTTTGATGCCAGTTGATATTTGCACGAACTGCAGATGAAAACTGCCGTAAAAAGTCTTTTTGAGGGACCTGAACTGCTGTGAAGATACTTTTTTACGCACAGGCATTAAAAGGTCACTTTTCGACGCCTGTTTTCGGTCCGTAAAGTAGCATTTTATGCCACTAAGTTCGGACCGACTGCAGAGGATTACCGAAAGGTCACACTGAGTCAATTTGACCCAGTCCAATTTCAAATGTTCGTCGTGAGAAAACTATTCATTAATGTGGATAAAAACAATTACGAAACATGCTTTGAATACTGTAGAATACATAACAAAAGTCGTTTTTTTTTAAATCGAAAGTCAACAGGTTAAAAAAAAAAAAAAAATGAAAATCGAGCTCATGGTAAAGATAGAACAATTTTTCTTGAACAGTTGGTTGGGTCAATTTGATCCACGGTGACTACGAAGAGTTAAAAATAACTATTTCGAGGCAGTTTAACACTTTTTACGGCACTTGTCGTGCGAATCTCAACGAGCTCCAAAGTAACTTATAATATCATAATGTCCTCGCCGCAAAAAAAAAAATATTGTATGGAGCTTACACGTAAAGCAACTGTTTGGCGAGAGTTCTTTTGTCACCCTACTCTTCGTCGGTTTTGACAGGCACGCCAACGTCTCGTACTAAAAACACAACCTCACCTAATAAATAGTTACTTTTTGAGGCAGTCCTGAAGTTAGCTGTATAAAGTGCCACTTTACAGATTTAAAACAGGCGTAGTCACAAAGTGATCTTTTGATGCCTGTGTCGGAAAAGTCATTTCATCGCACCCAATTAGCTTGTATGTCGTTATAAAATGCGTGGGGTGGTCAAAAAAATTGGAGTAATATAACCTTAGAGGATACAAGAAAAACAAGTAGATTCCTTTAGGGTCAAGTTTTGAGATGATAAAACAGCAAAATAAGAGAATCAAGGTCTTAGGCCGTGCTGTTAGAACGGCGTTAATGGAACAGAACAGAATAATGCGGTAACGTCTCCACCCCGAAGATAAAGAGCCGTGGTATTTTCACCCGCGAGCCAGACAGGCGTCATATCCGGTGTACCTGATATCAGATTTCTCAGCATCACCGAACCGGGTGGATAATATCGTATCGAGTCAAGATCAATTTCTTACCGACTTTGAATCACGTATCTCCCCATTATGAGTGAACGCGACCTTCGAGAAATATCGCGCGGATGTTGAAAGCGTCAGCGCAATTCGGTTTCGATACGCCTTCGTTTTCCCGGATTATAGTGTTTTTGTCGCGATTATTTATTCGTCTTTGGTTTTTATCCTTTTATCGTCAACCCACAACCATTTCGTTGTCGTTTTAGACGAGTGATAAAAAAAAAAAAAACTCACTCGCCAGTGAATCATTTGGAGATTAGAATCCCATATTTGATCACATCGGTGATCAAATTATACACTCGTGCATTTTGCATAAGGGATTCACTGAACCGATAAATGTTTTTTGAATAACAATTATACGTACATTATTTTATCTCCGGCTGATTCAGACTCTAGAAAACTTCTTTTCGCTTGTTTCTTTTTCATTATTGATTTGAAAAAGAAAAAATGGTCAAACAATTATTCCTTTGTTACGTGTCAATTAATTTAAACAGAATTTTTTGATAAACTGAGTTTAGAACCCTTTCTCTCAGCGTGAGATCACGACCAGGAAATATGTATAACGCTGCGTCATTCCTGGCATGAAATATAAAGTGTTCTTCAGAAGTGATTTGTATCATAGGTATAAAGTCGCTGTAAACTCGTATTAATCCCTAATAGAGAGAGAGAGAGACTTGA
The DNA here is from genome assembly GCA_018257835.1 of Euura lappo. Lineage (NCBI taxonomy): Eukaryota > Metazoa > Arthropoda > Insecta > Hymenoptera > Tenthredinidae > Euura > Euura lappo. The sequence goes on from JAEUYN010001918.1 coordinate 21,990, forward strand.
TATATTTTCGTCGATTTAAAGTGTGAGTAAACTAAGAACCATTATGCAGAATATAATTTCGACTCCAGTCGCACCTTTTATGATATGAATGTATCACAGACCCGGAGGTAGTTGCAAAAAATGACGCGTGATAAATCAATTATAAAGATCGGTATCGGTTGAAAAAGAAAAAAAAAACACAGCTCTTATTACACCGATCAGTTTCAACTGTATACATAGACAAAATAGTTGTACATTACAAGGATTTTTGGGGCTAATAAGGGCAGTAAGGTTTTTGATGAGAAATAATCATTCGAAGAGAAAAGTTCATACATTCATTAGTTTTGAGTTCGCAATGTAAAGTGAAAACGCATTGTTAACGAATAAAAGTGACCATACGAAGTGTAACATGCAGTTAGATAGGATCAAATAATGGGTCCTCGTAGTCTTCTGTTTATTTCAGCGTTGTTGCAGTGTCTAACCCCTTGACAAGGGGGGAATGACTCAAGATTTGAGCGAAACATGATTCCTGAGGGTTGAAATAATTCAGAATAATACATTTAATTAAACGTAATTCTTTGAATTTAGTATAATTCAACTTAATCAGGTTCCACTCAACCTAATTCAACTTAATCTGACTCAATTCAACTTTATTCAACTCAATTAAACTTTCATTCAATTCAATTTCAACTGCATTCAACTTATTTCAACCTAATTCTTCCTTATTCAACCTAATTCAATTTCAATTCAATCCAATTTAAACCCTATTCAACTTAATTCATCTGAATTGAACCTTATTCAACTTAATTCAACTTCAATTCAATTCAACTTCAACGTAATTCAAACCTAACTCAACCTAATTCAACTTCATTCAGCTTGATTCATCTTAATTCAACCTTATTCCCACTTGATTCAACTTCAATTCAATTCGATTTCAACTTCATTCAACTTAATTCATCTTAAGTCAACCTCATTCTCACTTAATTCAACTTCAATTCAATTCGATTTCAACTACATTCAAATTAATTCAACTTTAATCTACCTCATTCAACTTCCTTTAACTTCAATTCAATTCAATTCCATTCAATTTCAACTTGACTTAAATTATTTCCACTTAATTCAACCTTATTCCTACTTAATTCAACTTCAATTCAATTCGATTTCAACTTCATTCAACTTAATTTATCTTAAGTCAACCTCACTATGTGCATTCAAATCAATTCAACTTGAATTCACCTCATTCAACTTCATTTAACTTGAATTCAATTCAATTTCAACTCGACTCAAATTAATTCTACTTATCGTTAATTCAACCTCATTCCGACTGAATTCAATGGAAGTGGAGGAAGGTCACTGACTCACACGCAGGGGAATCCGCTCCTAACGGGGTTTTTACTATAGTCCCTTGTGTATACGTTAAATTTTGAATTATCGAATGATTGGATTATAGATTGCAAACATGATCGTTCCACGCCCAAGAAGTATCAATTCAGGCAATAGAACTTTTCACCATGTGACATTCGTGATGAACGTTAGAAACGGGGGCGTGCACCTATTTAAGTCACTTTCTAACGAAATAACGAACTCTGTTATTTAATTTTTTCTAATCGTTTATTATCGTGTACAGAATTTCCTAATGAATTTTCACAAAAATTAATCTAATAATGTTTGTTGTATCCGTATCCGGAATCGTAGTGAACTGGTGCGGCGACGTATTTAACCACCGGTACAGGCGCGGGGTGCACCGCGTGTCCTATCTTCTTGACGACAGCGTTGAATCCGTTGTGATCGTCAGCGGTGTATTCAACCACGCGGATGGTGCCGTCAGGTTCGTTCAGGCTGTAGGATCCTTTGACCACGTCTCCGTCTCGGTGTTCCTCTTGACTTTTGACGTCTCCGGTGTGAGGGTCGTTCACTCCGTAGTTGAAAGAATATTCCGGGTACGCCTGTATGACAAACAACATTCGACGTCAGGCCTTTTTTTTAGAACCTTCAGTGGCTAATGATCGAGCTTTGGCCGCTAATTGCTTGTCAAAATATATCTGAGATTATTTTCTGAATGCTATTTCGAGTTAAACAACCCGTCGAGCCCAAAGCGGAGGCCAAAAAAACTCGAAGCACACCGATTCTCCAGATTCGACGCAAAACTAGATACAAAAAAATTGACAAAGCGCCTTTTTCGAGACTGTAATCTGAGCGCGCGGATACAATTTAGTAAAAAAATATCGAAAATTGTAGAAGTTAATCAGCACTAAATGCTCCAAAAGTCGAGGACCATTTGTGACCAGTTCTCTCGATGGTCTCCCCCTCCCTCCTCATCGGGCAAAAAGGGGATCGAGACTCACGTAGTGGTCGTTAGAGTGTCCGTGTCCGTGATCGTATCCAACGTATCCCAGAGGCACCGTAGCGACTTGTAGTCCGGCAGAGAGGTGATTATCATAGCCATGACCTTCGGCCCTCCCATAAAGACCGGTGTCAGGAAGTAGTCCGGCTTGAGTCACGACTATAAACGTGGCTACGATGGCTGTGCAGAGCTGAGAAGAAAAAATGAATTCCCTTCATTTAATCAGATTCTTTAGAAGACACTAACGCGAAAATGGTGGAGGATTCATCGAATTTTATTGTTGGAAGTCGGAGTGGCGACGCGAGTCGGTAGGTACAAAGGCTTGCGGGAATTGCGGGATTAGATATCTGGCTGAAAGCCATTATCGCTCGATGGAAGGATTTTTATCACATTTCCTTCCACTGAGGGAATTGGGGGTTTATTGAAAAACACGATACTTCGGGGTGAGGCTGGGTCAATTTACGAGGGACTTTTATTTCAAGGTATAAATCCGTAATACGAAACTATTCATATCAGACAGGGATCGAGGCGATGGAATAATTCAATTTACTCAATTTCAAGAGTAACAAGAATTCTCACGAAGAGTCAGCTGCGGACTGGGAACTTCCATTCCTTCATTCACCTACCCGAGAGCTGACTGAATTAAATTGAACATGAAAATGAATTAGACACATTGAACGTGACGTCAGAATTCGATAGAACGCGAGAAATAGAAGATACAAGTTCGTTTCTACAAACGACGCCAGATGGCGGGCTTGTCATACTGGACAGTGACGTCAGAGAATGTCGCGAAAAAGTGACAGTTTCAAACGTTATACCGAACTTTGAAGCGATGTAATCACGTTTGATATTCTTTTATGTGCTATTAATCACCTAATCAGTGTTTGAAGTGATAGAAAAAAAGAGAGTCGTGGTAGATCCAATTTTTTTTTCCCAGTACTGTATATGAGATAAAGGCGAAGTAGGCTACCTTGTACATGTTTGATAAATTTCCTTAGTTTCCTTGGAGATTATGTTCACACGACACTTGGCGACTGGTGACTAATAAACGTCGTCAGGAATACACCTTTTATATACCGAATATCATGGCGTTTAGTAACTGCACAGGGAGTTACGTAGTGTTTTTTTAATTCTGTTTTAAATATACCTACTGCTGTGATTTCAAGGCCCCATTATTCCCGGGTTATGTGGTTACCGCATCTAGAGTATATAACTTATATATGTAACAGTTACTTGAGTACTAGTAGCCTGCATTTCGACAGTCCTGGAAGTAACAAAAAAAGAATTATAAAGAAAATACACGTACCTGTAACACAACATGCACACGATCACGTATTTAACGCCGTTTATTTTCTACAAGGCTCTCTTTGGCTTTCAATTCAATCCGTTTATGTATTTCACAATCTTTCACCTCTGACAATGACATTTTTTACCGGTTGTGGCGATTGGTCAAACGGTAAAAATAATATTCCTGCTGCAGTAAAAGATCCGATGGGCTGTAGCTCTGCACAAATGTCTCACCCTTTGTGGTGATCAGTGACATCGATATGATTCTATCATATCTTGACCTGCCTTTGAATTTTTATCATCTGGCTATCAGCGAGTTGGACGATTTATCTTGTAGCTCACCGATACCGTCGTAGTTTGAGGAATAGATGATGAATGTTGTAGTAGACAAGTTGTTCATCTATTATCAGAGAAATCAAAATTCCGTCTCTTCTGCTCATCACATCCAAATCACCTCAGTTTTATGATAAATAAAGAGAGAAAGAAGCATTATCACAAATCCACTGGCTTCATTCATTCATTCATTCGAATAGTTGTGCTGGTTGACTGTGTCAATATCTAGATAAATCATCATGTTTTTCCGCAAATGGATACATTCGTCTGGCATGACAGAATCCTGTAAGCAACTTGGAAATACGTGGGTGTCGAGGAAGTAACTGAGCCCCCATATTATCGATTGGTTTCTTTATTATAATTTCATGAACACGAGAGACGATGGTCATCAAAGTCCTTAGCTAACTGAAATAGGTATTCGATAATCTAGGTGTGAGAGTGACCAATCATGTTGACATTGCCCATTCTAAGAAAAAATTCTGTATACTATACCGATTAGAAAACCTTGACGTAAAGACGATCCCAAGATTATTCCCTAAAGCAAGCTTATTGTCAGTTGTGCAACTTTAGAAATTGCATCTAATCTACACAAATTTTGACTGAGAAAGTTTCGGTGAGAGGAAATTTGCAAATCTATTCTTTTCTATAGGTCTTCCTGTTTTACACAGTGTTCCGAACTTTAGAAAAATTCGAACAAATTCAGGGTTACTGCTCAAAGTGTTTATTACTGTACATAATCCAGGAGCCAAATCAAAAAAAAAAAAATGGGAAAGAGAGAAAATAAATTACAATAAAGTTTTTCGAGACGATGGAGAATAAGAATATAATTTTCCTAATTTTATTGAACTCAAAAAATTCCTACAAATTTCAGTGATTTGCAATTTCGAAAGTCGTTCGTGGTTGTTATAATAATGATAAAAGAACGAATCTGTTCTGCATGAGGCACAAAAATTTGAAGTCAATCGGTCAATTTGTTACTGAGATATCAGATGTCTCTGCGAATTCCAAAATGTAGTTTCAACAAAAACGTGGCTAATTCTTTGGTGTAAGATTATTGAATATTTATTATGGAACATTGGGACCCTGAATCCTCAGTGACTCCCTAAATTTCGGAAACTTTAAATTATTGTTTCGAGGTTATAACCTTGAGACCATAAAATTCGCGAAGAGAAAAATTTAGGAATAAAATTGATATTGAATTTTTCACCTCTCAAAACGGATTTTTTTTTTTTGTCATTACCTCTGTGATTTCTGATACAATCACTAGGAACTTGAACACAATGCCGAAAAAAGGCTGCTGCAGATATAGTCCAACATTGGGAGTGTGATTGATTTTCAAATTCGTCATACGTGATGCATACTACGAGCGTGAACACAAGTCGTGTATACGAAATAGAGCGTAGTTCAAAGTCACGTACACGTATCGCACAAGTTTACTGCACGTAACCGCTGGACTGTAATCATTAGGTAAATGAAAATTGTATCATTCGTTGCAACAGCGAGAAAGCGCGTGTCGTGATCTTTGACGAAGACATGTATGTAATACACCGTAACCATGTGCACGGAAACAATGTCCACGTGCTCTCTAGATTCTTTGGAGTGACCATCCGCTCTTTTACCACTGCCACAATTTTCACTCCTTAACGAGTGGCTTTTTTCAATTTTTCTCATGGAGTGAAAAGTCACTCTTTGAAGTCACTCCAATCTTCACTCTAGTGGAGTGAATGTTCACTCCAAAGAATTTAGAGAGTGTACGTCTCAAAAACTTTTCTTCGCAGTCTGCAGAAAGTGGATGATAGCCGACTTTGATGAACACAAAATGGCTCACACAATAAATTATCTTTATTTTCAACGTCAATAATAATCATCAACACAACGGGATTTCGATGATCTAGTAATGCTCGTCGTAACCCGCTGGTCCAATTAGGTATTCGACAATCTTAACCGGAGCAGGATGCACAGCGTGTCCAATTTTCTTGACGACAGCGTTGAAACCGTTGTGATCATCGGCGGTGTATTCGACGATTCTAACGGTTCCATCCGGTTCGTTGAGTCTGTAAGAACCTCTGACGACGTCGCCGTCGCGGATCTCTTCTTGACTCTTTACGTCTCCGGTGTGAGGATCGTTCACTCCGTAGTTGAACGCGTACTTGGGATAGGCCTAATTGACACGAAACATGAGAAAATCGATGGATAAGGATCAGATCCCGCCACGGTTCGTCAAGCGATTATCTTATCGCTCCAATACTAACGTGATGGTCGTCAGAATCCTCGCCGTTCTCGTATCCAGAGTAAGCTCCTCCGTCGCCGAGACTTTTGTAACCGGTATCAACGAAGGCAACCGGTCCGGATATCGAAGCATGTGAAGAAGCGTGGCCTAGATGTGCCCCGGGGTTTCCGTATCCGTTGTAATCAACGAGGATTCCGCTCGAAATACCGAAGACGAACGGGACCAGGGATATTATCTGAGTGAGCTAGACGGTAATGTGACAGAAGGGCTTCCATCAAACTTCATACCCAGATATTACGATCCTTACAACTCATGGCTTACGTCATAGAAATGAGAATTTGTAGACGGTTATAGTGCATAATGGTGATATTAGTGATATGACATTTTTCATCACCTTGAATGAATGAAATGAATGGATTAAATTCTTTTTGTCATCATTTTGAGGGTATCTTGAAGGATTGTTTTGAGAGCCTTGCGAATGTCCTCAGCAAATTATCGATCGACGCTATACAGCTCAGTAGGTATGAACTTTCGCATCGGAATATTCTTGATGGTGTTGTGCATTAGCTTGACCATCGATACTTGAAAATGTGTCTTCTGCCAATTTTTGCAAACGTCATTTAAAAAATATTCATTTTTGCGATTATATTTGAGATTTTTTAGATTTTCGATATATTTCTGGATGAACTTTTCAAGATCTTATTTGTAAAATCAATTAAGATTATAGCATCGACAATATTATTGCCAAATTCCGTATCTTTCAGATTCGGAATGGCGTTGCGGAATCAAGAATCTTGAGAGAAACATACTAATTAATTGCTTTTGATGTTTGTGAGGCTCTCGAAACAATCCTGGAAGCGTAAAAAATTTCCACAACTTTTGCAGTTAATTGTTTATATATATCGTCTTAATTTTCGAATCAAAGATTATTGATTATGATCATATATGATATTTTTTGCACCAATGTGACTATTGATTGCATTCTTTAATTTCACTTATTATAATTAAACGAATCAAATATCGCACTGATTATGATAATTGATAGTTTGTGTTTTATAATATACCTTGAACATTGTGATAATTGTTGGATCACTGTTGACCCGATGAAGAGAACGAGCCAATTTATAGTTTCAAGTGGTCACAGTAGATTGGCTCCAAGGAATCATTGCCTCACTGACAATTGACATTGAAGGCTGATTCAACGTTTTCAACTCGTAAAAACCTATCGTAATTTGACTTGAGTGAAGGACTGCTTTGCGTTATAATAACTAGATAATGAGTCGAAAGTGGAGGTGCTTATACGGTCTCATGGCGGAAAGATCTCAATCTAATTTATATCTTTGCAGCACCTTACGTATGTACCTGGAATTCAAGTTCCTCTTCTATAAAATATTGCAACGAGTCTAGGTGTCCATGTAGATAAACTTATTCTAATTTATACTGAATGAGTTTCTAACCTTTTTTTTTTATGCCAAGCAATATTGAAATGAAGAATTTAAGAAACCCTTATTAATATGGCCTGGCAGGAATATTAAATAACACTTCTCTGTTCGAATTCACATTCCCTGCAGACCAGCTATTAGTGCCGGAGCAATATGCAACATTTCCCAGGACTAATTGAACCTGGTCTGGCTTCCAGAAAATGTGCATGTTACGAGTTCTGTGATATTGAAATACGGCTTTGTTGCTCAAAGTCAAGTATAATTATTCACGAACAAGGCGTAAGCTTCCGCAAATATGGACTCAAAGGTGAAGGAGAGAGCGAAAAAAATAATTAAACGGACTCTAAACTTGTACTCAACACATAATTTCCACCAGCTGCTAATAACGTTGGCAAAATATATTCCGCATTTGTTGAAGCATTTAATAATATAAAAATGAATATTTTATAACAAAAATATGTCAATTTTTTTTATTCAAATTTTTCGGTTGAGGTACAGTCGTCATATTGCGATAAGGTTATTCCTCCTTTCATTAAGATTAAGATAAACTAATTTCAATAATGTTTATCGTACGCGTAAGGGTTGTATTGGTCGTGTTCATAGCTGCTGATGTATTGAGGTACACTGACCGGAGCCGGTGCCGGATGATGTGCTGGTCCAACTTTTTTAACGACAGCGTTAAATCCGTTATGGTCATCAGCGGTATACTCAACGATACGTACGCTACCGTCAGGTTCATTAACGCTGTATGATCCGTGAACGACATCACCGTCCCGTACTTCGTGTTGAGTTTTAACATCACCGGTGTGAGGATCATGGACGCCATAATTGAACGTGTATTTAGGGTGTGCCTGGAACAAATCAACCGGATATGTTATTTAATCTCTCCTAAGCGTCATATAAGCATCGGTGCCATTAAAGTAACACCTTCATTCATGATCCATTTCGTCAATCACTTGGGATGAACATAAAAACTGGAAGATATGAAGCGTGTGAAGTGAGGAGGGGATTCCCACAGACCATGCTAGATGGATGGCTTAGTTTTACTGAATAGTGACGTCATACGATTCGGATGTATTGTTCTTTTAGGGGTATAATGACGTTCAATATGTATTATCAGTCTTTTATTACTTGTCAGAAATTCAATTACATGATGTCAACTGACTTCTCGAAGGTTGAAATCACGTTTTGGAAAAAGGGTTCGACCAGAGGTTATATACATTGCTAATATAGCTAATTGGGGTATCGAGAGTTTAAGCGGATTTTTGGACTGACCGCGTTTTCTAGCTCTTCATAAGGTGTCGTTACTCACGTAATAGTCGCGTTCCTCTTCGTAATCGTAACCGTGTCCGGTAGAATGGAGGGAATGTGGTGGTGCGGCGGAAACTGCGTGGATCGGTACTGCGACGGTGGGTAAAACACCGTGTGCCGAGTAATGATTGTTGTAGGCTTCCAGTCCTGCGTATCCAGAGTATGATCCAGAATGTCCACCGTCGTATCCACTGATTAGAACCGCATCGCAAACCGCGGTTACGACACAAATTATACCTATGACCTGGAAGATAGGAAAAAACGGAGAGAAATGATCGTTAAAATTCATTCTAGCATGTAAATTTTCATGGGGATAAAAATAGAGAAAAAATGAATGAAAGTCGTATTTCTCAAAATGAATTATGTAACAGAAGGGTATTCTACTTCGGATAAAGTGAATCATAGAGAGTCTGGATGATAAACTGCCAACTTAAATTGAAAATAGCTGAACGGAAAATGAAACGGAGAAAGGATCTATCCACGTATTATATTGCTGGCTCAACACCGTCCATACTTTTATGAGGTTTCATCTGTATGACTGATGAACGCGTAGCTTATTCCATGAGAACTTTTGTCATGTAGCCAAGAGAAGTATATGTATAAGCGCTCGAGAAATTGACTTGAATGGATTGAATACCTCGATTTTTTAATTCACTTACAATCCCAGTTTCAAAATCAGTCTCATTGTCAATTTACTTGATTTTGTGGATCAGATTGAATTCTCGTATTTAACAATTAATAAACGCGTCAATTTTCATTGACAGGTAATTAATTACAAATATTGAGGACTAAAGTGTCTATTCGAATACAATATCACTCGGCGATCGAGGATGGTCGTGTGGTAAGACTCCGGACTGACAGCCAGGCGTCCCGGGTTCGGTTCCCGCACCGTGAAAAGAAAATTTTTTAATTGAAAAATTTGAACAAAAATCAGCCAAAATTGACAAAATGGTGAAACGATATGTTCGACAACTGATAACGCGTCAATTAATTAGCGTAACTAATGAATAAACCTGAAATCTGTCCACATAGTGAAAGATCACACAAAATAGGGTCACTGTAAGATATGTTCACACTTTTATGTTAAAATGGAGATTATTTATTCTGCGAATCACTGTGGTTCAGTGGGTAATGATTACGGTCAAACAAGGTTGAAAAGAAGGTGTAAAAATGAATCAAAATGTCAAAACAAAATACGTGAGCTGCGATGTGCGGTACACGTGTAGCGGTATCTGGTTAACGGACTTGCGGTATAGTACCTTCAGCATGATGCGCTATGAACACGAGAACGTTGTGTATTTTGTATAGAGAGAGTCTTTTCACTGATCCCATCATCCCCGGGATCCTTGCTTATATGCATCTCCCTCCAGCAGTGGATATCCCCCGTTTAGGAAGCGCGCGACCCCCGATGGTACAACTTGGCTCAAGGCCTTACTGAGTCTCTTAGAAAGAGACATTCTATTTTTATCTTTTTTTCATCACTTTATTTCGCGTGGGTGTGTACTTTCCTTCATTTTTGACAGTAAATAACAACTATCTAACGAATTTCTCAAATTGAAACGGTGAAATTTCGATAATGGGAATGTGACAATCTGCTCGAATATATTCCGTCATTATCATACATCGAGCACTAATCGTTAGTCGAAATTATCGAGCCGGAGGACTCAAGCGATGGCAGAGCTTCTATTTGCAAGAGCGCAATTTGTCCTGCATAATAAGATCATGTACGTAACGTGATCAGTGATCACCACTGGTTGTTTACCTCCGGGCGTCAAACGCTGTATGTATGTACATACAATGCATCATGCATTTCCTAGCTCGGAAATAATCTGTTTAGCTCGGTCTATACTACGCTTATGGCAACTGTTCAATTCGTGCCACAGCACTCCGCAACGATTCCTGCATAATCTTGAATTTCGAATATAGACGCTCATCACTGTTCCTGCAGTGACAGAATTAGACAGAATTGACTTCCAAGTGTTCATATCCACTCGTTTCAACGTAGACTATAGGGTGACTCAAATTTCCCAATTCAAGGTGTACATAAATGTCATCTTGGAGGTTCGTTATGATAAAATAAGATTCCAGCGATTAAGCAATGGCTGGTATCCGTTCCAGAAACGTTAAAAACTCTGATATCTAGTAATGATGCAGCGGAATACTTTTACCGGTACAGATTGTCGGTAATTTTGCTTCAACTATTGAGCAACTAGGTTCTTAAGAGCATGCTACAGTCATTATTTACTCTTCTTACCGACCTTACCGGGTTTTCACTGATAGCAAAGCCTACGCGTCGCGAGCGCGGAAAAGGAACCAAGAGTGCAATTGTAAATGGAATTCCGAAGATATATATCGGAAAACTTCTTTGTTTCATGCAACAATGAAGTTTTCCGATATGTATATCTTCGGAATTCCATTTAGAATTGCACTCTTGGTTCCTTTTCCGCGCTCGCGACGCGTAGGCTTTGCTATCAGTGAAAACCCGGTAAGGTCGGTAAGAAGAGTAAAAAATGAGTGTAGCATGCTCTTAATGAGCGTACAAAACGGACGTGATCCTTAGTTTCAATTGAGACCCTGAAGATAACAGAACATTTGGTTCAATTCGTGTACTAGGGTCTGCAGAGTATTCGAGGCTTCGTCGAGAGAACCTAGACGCAGTGAAATAGCCGGGAAAGCGTGTCTAGGTCCCATGGAGCATACCCACATCCTATTATGATAGATCAGTGAAACAAACAAGTCTCTATAAAACCGTACCAAGGAGGTCTTTCCGCAGAGGGATCATTTATTGCGTAGTACAAAGTCCGGGATGTGAGGTAACACAATTTCATAATGGTATTTCTAGCCGGTCTGGCCACTTACACCTTTGAGTGTGAAATAACCGAGTGAAAAAGAAAATAAGTAACCCAAATGAGTTTTAACGTCGTATGTAGCTTGAGAAAATAACACCTACACGCATTTATTACCAATACATTTTGTTAAAACAGTTTTTTTGTTCACTATTTTCACAAATATAAATTTGCCTCAATTTCTAAGTCGAATTTGTGACTGAGGCTCCGTTATATTTTTGAAAAAAAAGAGACACGTTCAGACAGACCGAGAGAAGAAAGAAGTTTCGTCAAGTGATATCGACTCGAAGTAACGCGGGTCTGAAGACGGAGAAAAAAGACAATATTATTACTACGGAAATAGTGAAAGTGCTCTGGGCATCCTCTTCTCTCACTTCGTCACGTGCGACAACGCGCGGTGAACGGAAACGCGGAATCACCTCGTGTGACGCGAATTTAATTATTACTTTTTTATTTCTACTTTCGTAATTATTGTTCTCAATTTTAATTACCAAAACAACAGGTTCGCCGATCGTCAAAAAATGATCGTCATTTTTTGAAAACAAAAAAATCAATCATTTTCAAACTTGTTCATCATTGCCTGAATTGAAATTCCTCATCGGTCTGATGTTTCGTTACCGGAGTTAATTACCTCTGTCTATTTGTGTAACAGACACGCGACGAACCAATGGAAGAAGAAAGTGTCGCTATACGCTACTGAAGTGCTTCCAAACGTGTCACGATGCTTCAATGTACCAGGTAACACTGCCTAGACCGAGTGTGTGATGGCAATGCTAACGAGTGTATAATTGTAAACTTGAGGATGTGGACTTTTTCATTTTTCGAAAAATTTATCTAGGGGGTATTCACTCCGATTTTGGGTGTACAGGTGACTTCCAACTTCCAAAGACTTATAAGGACTTCAAGGGTCTTTCAAAGACTACTGTTCGAGTATTTCCCAAAGACTTCCGAGACGAGTGTATGTACATAGGACTTCCCAAGTGATTCAGCCCCTCGTAATTTATTCTTTCACACGAAGAATGACAGTGACTTCTGGCAAAGGGCACCGCATGTAGAAACGAAAATGTTACATTGTCGGGCGTGGAAGCTCCCACGGTTTGCTTCTAGGTCCTTTAGATCCCTCGTGCTCGCGGTATTGCTGTTGGTATATAATTCGATGTATACTTTTCACCAGCTTAGACACACACTCGTGGATGGTATCATGGAAGAGCTGCTTTCAGACGATGCAGATGCACGGTGTGTCGGTGTCGTGCATCACACATTGATCAGGAGTAAGAGACACGATTGTGTGGAGTTATGCAATATATTGTTTTGCACGTAGCATTTCAGTACAATGATGTGAACCAGTTGCCTTACTTCGAGTATCGCGTAACTCTGAGCTTGAGAGAAGTGTCTCAACGTAGGTGTACAAGCTGTGTATAGGTATAGCTTCGAGTATCCTTGGCGTACGACGAGACTCCCGTGTGAATCGACCAAGCGAGGCCAAACTAAGAAGAGACTGATAGGAAACGAGAGATGACAGAAATACAAATTGTTTGAATATCGTCAAGACGTAACAAAAAATGTACAGAAGTTCGAGATCTTCTTTCCTCCCTATCTCCTTGTCACAGGATAGCGGATTGTACTCCAAATTCCGAAAATAAAATCGTCCTTTTTCGTAGGTCGGAAATTGAAATGCAAGTTCTTGCCGATAAGGCGGGGGAACGAGTTTTCAGAATAGTATCCGGGCTCGTCGACAAAGTGGCTTTCTGAATTTCAAGTAAATATTTATACCCAGATCTGTTACGAATATGAATTCAGACTCCCTCAGGGGTTCAAAACGTTCCGATAGATTTCCGGGCATTGAATAAACCGGCGTAATTCCGTTATGCACTGAAAGAAAAAAGGAAACAATTTCCATCACCAAGTGAATCGATTCACTGCAACAAAGAAAAAGTTCAGCTAATTTCACTCATCCATGACCATTGATTCAATGACGTTTCGTTTGATCCTGTTTTCTAGGTACACTATGAATTGATGAACTTTCATCATTGTAAAATGGCACATCAGCCACGATATAAATTCATTCCCATTTTTTCACGCCGTTTTACATCCTCGCGGAAATTGATCAATGTCTTGAAATTACCTGTTAGATAAATCCCGCATTATCCCCAGCCCCTTTGGGAAATGTGTGTCGTCAGGAGTCCAAAAATTATGTAAATTTTGACGTGGCTGTGTCTGAAGAGCAGAGGGGGAAATTCTAATTGCACGTCTGCTCGATATAAACTCGATGGGAAAATGAGAGTATCGAGTCCTCACGATCTTCTGAGATAATGCCACACCTATGTTAGCTATTGAAACTCGGTCGTGTCACAATCCTGGAGCTTAGAAAACGGGTCAAATGTGGGGAATGTTTGCGATGACGGATGGGCGTTTGATAATGAATCTTTATCATTTCATCTAAAATTTGCAAAATTTTATGCAAATCCTTCATATCCGTGAATCATATTCAGAATATGAGTATAGTATGCAGATTCTACGAACCGCGAAGGCGTGGTAATGTCTTTGTGACGTAAGAGCATCGTTAGTGATCTACATTGCGATGTTATAGCACCGTGAGACCCAAGGTTTAGTGTTAACATACCTCACTACGACAATTAAAATATATCATTTAGAATTGTTCACCTCGAAATGTTGGAAATTATATTCGTTTTTTTTCTCTTTATCTCACCTGGCTCAGTACGTTCTCGAAGATCATTTTAAACCACGACAAAAAATACCGTACAAGGAGTATAGGAGTAGAGTCTAAAAACTGCAATATCTCGAGATCGTGGTTTACCACAGCGTATAAAAGGACCCGGTCCGCATCATTCTCATGCAAATTGGCGAATTTCGTCGAATTGGTTGAATTTTAGACACGTTTTCGTTTATGACATACTGAACAATAGTATATTATGCATCGTTTTCGCCCACGTTGCGAAAAAACCATCATCACTTCAACTCGACCAAAATTGCAGTTTTTTAGTGCCAATCACCGACAGATGTGTCTTCCATTGAAGATTCGACATTTGCTATAGACACGCGGCAGGAACATAGTATGAGAACATGTTGGACATAAATTTTTATCGCAAAAAGTTCACCTGTGAACGAAAAATACCCTGTTTCACAATTTTTCTACATGTGATAGGTTATCGAGGTATCTATCTTGCAGTTTTTGAATCCGTGATACAATCCTACATTTTTAAACAACGATCCTGGGGAAAGGATTCGACGATAAGTTAATTCATATGTTATGTCAGATCCGTTTTACGTTGAGATTCAGCAACATCGTGAAAATGATACCCCTGAGATAATTCAAGGCTGATTATATTGCTGCAGAAAAAGTATGTTGCTCAATTGTTGAGTCACAGAACACTTGAAGAATTCACTTTACTTTCAATACATGTTTATCCTCAAGGGCTCTTCACTCCTGAAATCTGCTGTACAACCTAGCTGATTTGAAATCAGTTGAACTCAGACAAAAATCGCTTTAGAATCGTGCAAAATCACTTGGAAATCGCCGGAAATCAAACAGTACAAAGTTCAAGTTTCTGCGTTACAGTACGGATTTCAAGTTCTATCATAGATTATAGGTGGAAAACGATCGTTTCGAGACTTGGAATTCAAAGATCGTTAATTTTTGTCCATGACCCACGACGTAAATCCGAAATTTCGTCAATATCACAGAGCAATTTGTGCAAAAATGATGCGGGGTCCATTGTCCTGAAAATTTTCGTTGAAAATAGTGAAACGTATGTGAGAAGTATCACGAAATCGTTCGACAATATGTGAGCTATGTATTCTCCATGATATAAAGTGCAACCAATTTCACGGTACCATCCATACCTTATGATTTATAAAAATGTAGGAATTTTTGCGCAGCGAAATTTATACTCGGATCGATAGACACGACACGATGCACTGAAGGGAAAAAAATTCATCACTGTCACTCATGTGACGTGTCCGTGTCGATGAGAATTATCTCGAAGGTGTTTCATGCAACGGTATAATTGCGTGAGATGATGTAGAACTTCTGCTCTCACTATTGAATGTAGTTGATCATTTTTATTTCCATTATTAATTAACGAACTCCATTCCGCTTCGTATTCTGGGTCGATTAGCATAAATGCTAAACGTATATTGCATCTACAATGTGCATATTTATCACGAGATATTATGCACGTGCTTATTTGGCGTTTGCTTTTGAAGATATAATCAAATAACCGCAAAGCGGGGATCAAACGAGGCTGAATAAATGATTTATCGATTAACAAGTTTCTACCTAAACAACTGACGATCTGTAATTTCTGGTAACATCTAATGAATCCAGATCCTAGAAAAACATTTGAGAAAAAATCTCAAGATGATAAAACAATAAAATAAATACCCATCTTCGGTATTTGGCTGCTGGTATCAAATTGTGCTATTTATTAATGAGTAGAAAAAACGTCAAACTAAAGAATGGCTGAACAAATTCAGAGTCATATTACTTTAACGGCTGATACACTTTTTCCCCAGAATCAGTTGTTGAATAATTGCAGTCGAATAGATTGCAATCTATAATTTTTCGATTCGGGACTCTATCGCATTAAATTGATAAGAACATTTCTTATCATTACAGTATTGCATTCAAATAAATAGTATTTGTCGATTTTCAACGAATCAGAAATAATTCTAAAGATTTTGCAATATTACGTTCTCGTATGAAGGATAAAAAGAAGAATAAAAAAAAATTCAAGTTATTGCTCTATTGGTTCTTCAGATTCTTTGTGAGATTGAGAGGTTCATATTGCACGAGAAAATTGAAACTTTTCAATATTTCAAAGTACTTGAAGAGGAAAATATTTCATTTTCCTCTCGAATATTACAGTATTGAAATATGATCGCAAGTCAGTTTCGTGTAGATAGTATTGCTTTCAGCGTCTTCATTCCTGTTCGCACGACGAGAAAATTGTAATTCGTAGCAATTGTAATTTTCACACAGATAATTTTCCACTCGATTAAACAATAATGGCGAATATAGCAACCCAGTCATACCTGCTGTTTGGAGTCTTGTTTTATTTCATTATAACCTCAACGTAGACTGAGTATTTGTTCGCTGATTCCGAACTGGAGTGACCAAAAATATTTGTGGGCAGCTTTTGCCAATAAGTTATAGACCTACTGAACAGAGATTTAGAGGTTTATGTTAGTCACCCTAATGTATTGGGACGAAGGGTCGGTCGTGTCTCAGTAGTTCAATTAAGGAAGTATAGGCCATACAATCTCAACCAAAAGTGAGTCTCGTCGTCAATATTGAGCACTTCGAGATGAGATAAAAATCGGAAAAAAATCAAACACTATCAAGATGATAAGAGTATTCATTTTCAATAATAATAATGCCCAAAAGTTATCAACAAATTGTTTAAACAAATCATTGTTTAACAAGGTTCCTGGGGACGTTATTTTTTTTTCATGACAAATGAATTCGTTAATCTTTCTGAATACACATGAATTTTTTCAGAATTTTGTCACTTTTTTGAAATTTCCATTTTCGGAAATTTCTAAAGGCTGTATTTACAAAACTATTAGTTCCACGCTCCGGAAACTTCGGAATTGTAATCTACATCGTTTCCACAATAACATATCCAAAATTCAGATTTTTTTCTCCATTTTTCAAAATCGAAAACGGAAATTTAAAAAAAGTGACAAAATTCTGAAAAAATTCATGAGTATTCAGAAAGATTAACGAATACATTTGAGATGAAAAAAAAATAACGTCACCAGGAAATTTGTTAAACAATGATTTGTTTAAACAATTTGTTTATAACTTTTGGGCATTATTATTATTGAAAATGAATACTCTTATCATCTTGATTGTGGTCGATTTTTTTCCGATTTTTAGCTCATCTCGAAGTACTCAATATCGACGACGAGACTCACTTTTGGTTGAGATTATGGCCTATACATCCTTAAACAACGTGACATTGGTCAAGTGATACACGACGATCGATACGTCCCCGGTCCTCCCAAATTGGATCCCAAGGCAACGCGAATTTAATTCTGATTGATGAATCGGATTAACGTGAATTTAGAACAGTCAAAATTCAAGTAACATCATCGTGGCGATTTTTTTTTGGAGCAGAAAAGCTAATTGTTTGTTGATTTTTTCTGACATTTTCCTCAGTTCCTCATTCAATGGATACAGGATATTGAAAACGAGAATTTTTAGCATTTTTCCTCCTCCTCTTAACCGTGCAGTTCGGTTTCTGCTTATCTGGATTGCTTATTGCGAACCTTTAAGCTTTCCCCACCGTGAGAAAACGTAGAAAACCAACTTGGTCCTTGCGACGTGTCCTTGCCTCGTGTCTCTTTGTACCTATCATGATACGAATTTGATCTCTGTGTAGAACAGATATAGGAGAAAATAATAAAACCGAGGTATCAACGTGCTCGAAATACCAGAGGATATAAAGACCTTCTCGGTCGCTTTCACGACTTCTTATAACGAAAAAGATGGGTTTGTTTTTACAAAATTTCATGGTGATCTCCTGTCCTTGTTCATATAGAATGGAGAAGATTTTGTCAATGAACATTCAACGCGTTTAGTGGCAGTGATTGACGTTCGAGAATTTAGATGCCAGAGTTTGTTTGCTGCAGGTTTCTGCTCCGTTGATTCCAACCTGTGACGTAATTATGCTAACCGTAGCTAATTGAATAACGCAGAGAAAACTTAGGAGAGAAGATAGAAAAAAAAAAAAAAATTAGTGGAACATTTGACTTGGAATGAAAAGTTTGTCCACATACTTGATATTCATGCGAGTTCGAGACATTTTGACTTCTAATTGCTTCATCTGTAATTCTAATTCTTTTATTTCTCCGAGGTAGAGAAGAGACGTTATTTGTTCTACAGAAAGAAATTTTCATCACTAGCAAATGTTGAATAAACAGTAAAAGTGTGGCTAGAAGTTAGTTTCGAGTAACTAAATGTAAATCGTGTCGAATAATTAGCGTTTCACTCTAACTCAACTCGCTTCATTGTCATGTTAATGATTCAGCGGACAAGAGGTGATGTTAGACGTGTTGATCCCAGCCATGGGAGGATTTCAAGATTGTTGGTCAAGACAGGCGGATGGTATGATTTCCAAGAATTCTAACGATGAATCAATTCTGTAATCACACGCTCTGGTTATAGCACTATATTCTTCCATTCGTATGATAATTTTCAGTCTAGACTCTCCTGATTACGAATGTCTCAAGAGCTATTTCTCACTATCCTGCACAACGCTGAACGAAATTCGGATATCGCTACGATTGCTTCATTAGTTTCCATTATCCCAATTAACGGAGCTTCTTCACGCAATCTGTCCAAGTAATTATTAACAGCCTCCAAGAGCTTGCA
This sequence comes from Euura lappo, assembly GCA_018257835.1. Taxonomy (NCBI): domain Eukaryota; kingdom Metazoa; phylum Arthropoda; class Insecta; order Hymenoptera; family Tenthredinidae; genus Euura; species Euura lappo. The sequence continues at coordinate 41,161 of JAEUYN010001918.1, forward strand.
GACTACAGAATTCTCCGAGTTCACTGACATCGAACGGTGAACACCACTGGCACCTGTTTCCCATTCAGAATAGTCAATTCGATATTATTGCATTGGGCTTACCACGAATTAGTTTTATCATTGTTGGAAACACCGATCCAGCTGTGAAATAACCATTGAAATCTCGATTGAAATCGAAGTTCAGTTATGTTCATACTGTTTTAGCGACAAATTTAAACAGTTTATTGACAAGAGTTTAAACACAAACAGAGTAGCTCAAAATAATTATGTCGTATTTTTTCTTTTTTGTTTAAAATGATAATTAGAAAAGTTACAAGAAATTGAATTTCAGCGTTCTTGCTACATTATTAGATATACCTGAAGAAAGTGAATTAAAGTAATTTACGATCCGTCGAACTTCCCTCGAAATTGAAAAGAGATGAAATATGTCCCATTTATTTTTTCGCACACTATACTGATATATGAAATAAAAGAAATACGCGCAAAATCTCAATTGAAGACATTTGCTAAAGCGAACAAGTGTTAGCAATGCTGCGTGGACTGGGTGACCTAGTTTCTACAGGAACAGAGTAATTTGCAACTGCGTCGTTGTGTCTTTATTGAATACCGAACAAGATATGCAGTAGTCACAGGTTTCCCTGATGGCGTAGAATTTTTGATTTCGTATCAGAAGATTTCCGAGGCGAAAACTCTGAGCCCGCGGGGCCTGTAATCTCTCAAATTTCAATATTAACCAACAATGGCAAATGTTGTATCAAGATTGTGCTGAACAACAATTATTTTCATTGTGAAAATGAAAACGCAATACTTAATTGACTCCGCGTCGCAGTACATTGTGTCTTGAGAATGAAACAACCTGTGAAATATTTCAATCGGAGTAACCGCGTAGTCTTGAACTCTATGTGCACTGACCGAATAGAAAATTTTATGTTGTTGGTACCGTGCAAACCGACCGTAGCACAATTCTTTCCCTCTATCTCCATCTCCATTCCCTGTCCTTGCTTGTTATCGAATCTGTTAACAAACCATTTAACTGTGATGTAACGTTGTCTCAACTTTTTATTATTCTTGTTACAGGACCTTTGGCACGGTGACAAAGCGACCGAAGTCACTGGACCCGTCAGAGTCATCCATCAGTACGTCAGGATGCCGGTACAGCGCGCTGAATTTTACAACGAAACCAGTAGAGCCATGGAAAACGTGAGTTGATCCCCCCTGAATAAAAAATCGCAAATGTTCGTTCCAAATCTGCAATAAATCAGGTTGCGCAAATTCAGATATAGCGTTGAAACCAATCGATTCAACCAATCTCACGGATCCGCGGCGTGATGATCGTGATGTTGACACACCTTTGGTGGTTGTTTCTGCTGGATTATCGTGAGAGAGGCGAATGCGCGGATAATCGAATGCCAAAGATTGCCGCAATCGCATCATATAACATTCGAATGTTGATTATTACCGGGCGCAGTGGTGCAGCGCTAGCACCGCAGACTACCGAGCGGGCGGCTTGAGTTCAAATCCCTGGCGGGGCGAGACAAACCCGAAAAAATTGTGAGACGGGTCACGTCGTTCAGGCGCCAATTCTTACTAAGCTGCGGCTCGCTGCCGGGCTGGTATACATACAATACAAGCTTTTCTACAATTTCCACTGTCCCATGTGAGAATGCAGGGGATACTAACATAGAACACCAGTGGGTGAATCGCACGGAGGATCTGTTGTGCACAGAGAAGGAAATGCTGGAAAATATTAGGAAAATGAGACAGATATTAAAGAATATATCGCGTGTCTGATGGCATAAGGTCGTAAGCGTCAAAAATTGCGATTTTAGTGGCGAAGGGTTGTGTATCTAATTATTTTTTCCATGCCATCCCACACAACACAATGACGTACCTATAATATCCTTTGGATATTTTTTCGGGATATGCTGGATATCCATGGAATGTCCAGAATAGTCCTATGGATGGCCATTGGATATACTATGGATCCCCAGATGTCCGCCCTTTGGACCGTCCTGAGGATGTTTTGATTAGATATCCATAGGACATTTTGAGACATCTTTCGGACCATTCGGGACATTCCAAAATACGTTCGGGGACTTTGAGAGGCTATCGTGAGGACTTACGAAAATTTATCGAAAATTGCAGCACGTGAAGGTTTTCGAGGAAAAGGATACGTGAATCAGGTTTTTAGGTCCCAGTATATCCTCGCAAGACATGCATGATAATTGGATGATTCATGGATGTCCCCACAATATTTGATGGAGTCTGGATATTCCAAACATCGCAGGGATATTTCATATATCCTGGATATTTGTTGGACCTACATAGGATCATCCACTGGATATCGTGTGTTGTGTGGGATTCGCTCTGAAAATGACCAAAACGGATAAACGTATCAATTGAAGAATACGCGATCGAAAGAATGTAAATGTAACAGGTCGAATAATTAGGGGAATACGTATTACAATTTGTAAGGAAAATTAAAAAAAAAAAGTGAAGGCAGAATTTCGTAATCGCAATTTTTCATTTTATTTATTTTTCATGAAAACACCTGAAACGCGAAGATGAGTAAAAAAAAATGAACGTTTCGAAAAATTTGATAAAAAATATTCGCAGTTAAAAGAAGGTCGTAACTTACAATTTTTTTTTTTTTCGGCGGATACGACCTTATGAAATTAATGAAAACCTTTTCTTTTGCAAAGTTAGGACTGAAAGGTCGTATTCACCAGTACATACGACCTTCTGCTCTCAACTGACCTCATATTAAATTTCAACGCTTATCAACAAATCTTCGGGTTTTTAACCTGAATGCGATATAAAAAAAAAATATATATATACGACCTTCTGCCGTTACGAAAGGCAAAAAGTCGTATAATGGCGCTTACATCCTTATGTCATTGAGGAAATATTGTGGAAAATATTAAGGAACATCTTGGGAGATATTCGAACGATGGAAATACGATGTACGAAATTTTGGCTCGTGTTTCATCCCCCACAGCTCAAGTCGGCTGGAGTCGTGTAATGATGGAATTTCCAGTGGAATATGACGAGCTGGGAGTGGTTATTAGTGGCGTTATCGTTAGTGTCCGTATTTGGAGCGTTAGATCGGTTTTTGCCACGTTACCAATCCCCTGAAACCCTGGTGAACCGTCAAATCAACGTTCACTTCGCTCTATAGAAGTTTCAAAAATTTATAATTACAACTGTCAAGCTCGAAACAAGAGGGAGGATGACGAGTTTCGATTCTTTATGACAGTAACTAATTTCCATACAAAATCGAGAGAATAATGTGAACCTTTGCATGATGATAATGACTGAAAGTAATTGCCTGTCAAATACAGTGATTCAAATTTTACACAATAGATTATCTACATCGTCACAAAATGTCTGGCTTTTGATTTGGAAAAATGAAGGAAAATTATGCTGGCAATGAGCACGTATTTATTTTTACTAGAAATATCATTTCATGTATACTTTGACCACGGATGAGATCAGGTGGTGGGGTTAATTTAATGTACACGTTACGGTTGAGACTCCCGAGGTTTGAAACTGAAAGTGAGAAGTACTGTTTAATTGAACGCAGGTTCTGTCGGGCAATTTATCTTTCTGCCACAAGCCTGTAATTTATACTTATATACCTCGGTGAAAATTAGCGTGCAGGAATTAATTCCATTACCGGGTATTATACCTACTTGTTAGTGGATTAAAAATGCGGGGAAAGATTGAATTCAAATAGCTCCTATTACGCATATACAGTTTTCTTTTTGTTACGAGAAACTTTTATTGTATGCAATAACAACGAGCCCTCATTACCCGCGTAAAATATTCGCTCCAATTTCTATTTGAATATTTTCATCCACCTAGGTGACAGGCTGTCTTCCGGCTATGGGATACAGCTTCGCTGCCGGCACCACCGACGGTCCAGGATCTTTTTCCTTTCAGCAAGGCACCACCACTTCGAATCCACTGTGGAATGCAATTCGTGACTTCTTAGCTTCCCCTAGTGAAGAGGACGTTCGTTGTCACGCTGCGAAGCCAATCTTATTGGCCACTGGAAGGGTGAGTTATTTCCACCTTATTTCAACCAGTAAATTTGGTATAAAAACAGACTTGAATGATTAGGACTGTTATTTCAAGTCTGCCAATTATCCTAATTCATTTAATCAGTCGTAATCATTTTTTTTATGTAGGACTGACGATTATCCATCAATGATGTTTTTTCATTTCAAACTTTTAACGATTCTAAGAAGCGATATAATTATTACACGACTGTTAATTCTTATCAAAGTTAATTATCGGATGCGTGAATTACGTGAAACTACTTTTCTCGGTGTAACTAATAGGCAGTCGTAACCGACTCACGCAACTGCGTGGCCTACATGCTTGTCCAATTAGTATTATTTTGGTATTAGTAACAAGTTTATATTTTTGAGTCACAGAACTAGCGGCCGAGGAGGGTCAGTCCAGCGGAAAAAAAAATGAAAACAGGCATTAAGCCCACAATTAAAATTTTTAGTCTGACCTAATTACTCCGAAATTGTCCTCACGTTACGCAAAGTGTGTTACCTCTCACTGTCTCTTTTTATCCCAAAAATAAATTTCCAAGAAGAACCGCGGAAGCGTCAAAAAGTCTCTGATCGATCATCGACTCCAATAACAGGAAAGGTGAAATGAACTGTGGACAAGGCTCATACAATCCTTCATGGTTGTCCTTATTTTCCATTCACGCTGATTCTGATGCGATTTCAATCTACAGATGAATGGTTATTTTCGCGGGTTTCCCTCTGGGTTATAGGCGGTCGCATTCATCAGGGTAAAACCAATACCATTTTCTCCAGTTATTGATGATCCTGCTTTCTTCCGCGGTGCGGATTCCACGGGTTTGAATCGGTGTCTTTATTCGTGACTTTTTATCTTGCTGACCATTTCCGAATTGCGTTTTCACGTCACCAGCCTACGTCTGCACCTTCCGAATGACCATACGTCAGTGTCATGAGGTCAGGATCACGGAGCTGACCCTCTAGCCTTCGATGCCACGCGAGCAGAATCCCGGCGTATAATGTAATGGATAAAGAAAGCGAGATCATATATCAACGGCGTGAACCAGATTCTGGTAAATCTATAACAATGTTAAACGATACCTTTGTCAACGGGGTGTTTTCTTCGAAGCTTTTTTGAAGTAGGGATTAATGAAACACAAGATTCGAGGAAGAACAGGGGTTAGACAATGCGAAGAGCAACAAAGAGAAGTAATTAGGACAGTTAGAGCAGATATTTTGTCATGAAGTGTTGCAATGCTAGAAAAACTTATTTTTGCTAGATTTAACGAACTCGAAGTATGTATGTATGTATTTTATTGGTTTTCTCATAGCAATATTGGACAAGAAGATAACAGTAAAACGAGAATACAATACAGTAGGTAAGCACAAGAAAATACAAGAATTCGAACAATAAATGATAAGTGCAATGTGCAATGATAAGATCCTCGAGTTCCTTTCCACCCTGGTTCAGCTCCGAATTGCGCAAAGTTGTTGCTGAGAAGAAGTGCCGTCATAGCATTTAGAGCGCACAATTCGGAGGAGGATAGGCAGGAGTTTAGGAGACTCAGACGTCAGGCGAAGATCCTTTCCGACAGAGACTACAATGCTTACATTAAAAAAACCGAAAGTGCCATTGAAACTAACATAAAAAACGTCTGGTCCTTTGTCAATAACAAGAGGAGTGATAAGGGGATGCCTGCCTCAATGGTACTGCGTGAATCTCGGGCGGACTGTGGCCAGGACATTGTCAATCTGTTCGCCTCCAAGTTTGGTCAATGTTACTCCTCAGGCTTGGTCATGTCTTCTCCTATCTCTGTTCCTAGACATGCGTTTCTTGGCGATGCTTCTATATTCGAGGCTGATGTAGCCAAAGCCCTGAAGTCCCTTGACCCCACCGGTGGTCCTGGGCCCGATGGTCTACACCCCCTTTTATTCGTCCGTTGCGCGTCTTCCCTAACTGTACCCCTAACGTTTATCCTGCGCAAGTCCATTGAGGTGGGCATTTTCCCTCAGCCTTGGAAGGAGAGTTACATTACTCCTATATATCTTGAAATCAGCCAACAGGTCGTCTGTGGAAAACTACAGATCGCTGCCAAAATTTTCGATAAGATTATATATGTATGCTAAGGTTTCCCCTCTTCTCCTTAAGCTGATTATCAACGAGCAACATGGATTCATGCCTAGACGCTCCACTGTAACGAATCTGGCTCTTTATGAGCAATTCATTGCTTCAAACCTGGGGAAAAATTGTCAAGTCGACGCTGTATACACGGACTTCTCCAAAGCATTCGATTCGGTGAACCATGTGTTGCTCGTCGGTAAACTTGCTGATTATGGCGTTTTTGGAAAGCTGTTGTCATGGTTTGAGTCCTACCTCCCAGGACGTGAGCAATATGTTCGAATGAAGGGTTTTGTGTCAGATGCCATCTCGGTTACGTCGGGAGTTCCGCAGGGCTCCCACTTAGGTCCACTTTTATTTAATCTATTTATTAATGACATTTCCTCAGTCATTCACAACTCCCACTTCCTTCTTTTTGCTGATGATTTAAAAGTTTATAGGCCCATTCTCTCCCTCCGGGATAGTGAACTTCTACAAGAAGATCTGGTGAGGATTGGCGTGTGGTGCCGCACCAATGACCTTAAATCAAACCTCAAGAAATACCTGAGTAATTCCTTCTCAAGGGCTAGGTTTAGTAACTTCTTCGAGTACAGCATTCTAGGTCAAAACCTAGCTCATGTATCTTCTGTAAAGGATCTGAGGGTTGTATTCGACTCACGGCTGACTTGTGTCCCGCATATTACCTGGTTGGTGAACAAGACAATGAAGTCGCTTGACTTATTGTAATTATTGTGACCCTGAGGCCTACGAATGTTATGTTTGATGTACCACCACTTAACGGTACTTTCAATAATAGTGCAATCATCCCTAGACTAAATGTTCTGACTAACCATCACAGCGTCTGGCTTGACTTATTTAACCTGTCATTTTACTCATTTCGTAAGCGAGCACGGGATGAAATCTTGGAATTCGCCTAGACTGTGGACCACTATGTCACCTATATCTATATATCTCTTATTATCATTTTATCTTATCTCATTCTACCTATTATCACTTTCATCTCATGTGTGTAATCATTTCTTTGCCTCATCTTGCCGTCGTTGATGGAAATGTCTCACCTAATCCATTAGTTTACCTGTCTCTTGTTCTTTCATTATTTTATTTTCTTCATGCTCTTTGCAGTTCACCGATTGTTTTTTATACCTCAGTCGCCAATTGTAATATATGTAATAGGGGTCTTAATACCCCGTTAATCTCCAATAAATAAATAAATAAAATAAATGAAGAAAAATAAGAGTCCATAGTTTGAAGAAGAAAAAGAAAATTAGATGAAAGTGTAGGCAGGTCCGTAAAAGAGTGTTCATCGAGGGGTTAACGACTCGTAGATTGACCGTACACCTGAATTATTGAGACCTTAGGACTCCACGGAGTCAACTGTCTTCGGCTGACTTCAACTGACTTCAACTGACTTTAACCGATTTCAACTGACATCAACATACTTACCAACACATGGCTTACCAGGAATCACTTGAATCTGACTGTCTTTATGTGACATCAACTTACTTACCAACACATGGCTTACCAGTAATCACTTTAATCTGACTGTCTTCACGTGACTCCAACTGAGTTTCGCCGGCTTCAGATAACTTCAAGTGACTTTAAGTGACTTCAGCTGACTTCTCGGCCAGGGGTACACGTGACTTCAACAGTGTTTAGCCTCTCTATGTTCATACAGAGTTTGAAAATTCAACATATTCTCCTTGTCCCGAAAAATCTGTAGGAATATTTTTGTCAACTTGACAGTTAATGTCGAACATTTACTGGCTAAAAATCTGTTCATTATTACTACTTAATAATTAAGGATCAAACGAACTTACCTGTAAGTGAAGTTCGATCCAAATTATATGAGCCCTCGTTCGAAGAGATTAACAATGTAGTACCGCGGCTTGCCGCAAGATAACGTCAGTGTTCAGAGTTAAAGCAGAGTGCGTGCGGGGCCTCTACCCCCACTACCTCACGCGCTCTGCGGCTTCATTACAGTTAAGAGTTTTTTTTTTTTTTTGTTTTTTTTTTTTTTTTGTTTTTTTTTTTTTTTTTTTTTTGTTTTTTTTTTTTTTTTTTTTTTTTTTTGTGTTCATTTTGTTCCAAGGGATGGGTTTGTTATGTCTCGGGTGGGATGTTAATCTCTTCGAACGAGGGCTCATATAATTTGGATCGAACTTCACTTACAGGTAAGTTCGTTTGATCCTTAATTATATTTCGCTCCTCGTTCTCGAGATTAACAATGTAGCTGTTCAGAGGTACATTTGTAAACTTTTATTGGGTATATATCACCGTATTTGAACATAATATTGCTTTTTCTTTGGCATGATAACAAAAATAATTTTAATTTTGATTCTTTCTTAACATACCTAATTGCCTCGTGGCATCATAATTAGTCAGTTTTTGTACCTAGCGGTAAAGCTCTGCTCGAGCTTCCAAGGACAGATTCGGCAAAGTTGTCCTCCATGGTTTCTATTTTTCTATTATAGAACTTCGCGAATGTCTGGGACTTTTCCGACCATCCGGCTGCGTTTTTGATCGTGTCGATGCTGAGACCTTTCTGGAAGGCCTTAGATGTCGACGCATGTCGGGTGCTGTGGCCTGTGAAGCGTTTATCCACGTGGCACTCTCTCAAAACATTTTTTAGCCATCTGCTAATAGTCTGAGACGATGCCTTTTTATAGGGTTTCTTGTATGTTAGGATTAGTTCGTCTGTGTCGCCTCTCAGTTCCTTTGTGTATTTGATGTAGTGAATTATCGTTTTGGCTATACAGATATTTTGATTGTCCGTGAAGAATGGGAAGCGGGCCGTTGGTTGTTTTGCTCCCGGCCTTGAAGTTTTGGTTTGGTCTGATATTCGTATTTCCACCCCAGCTTCTGTGGTGCTTATTCCACTCAATTTTATTAGAGCTATCGATTGTACTCGGAATCCGGTTCCCAGTGCTATTAGCATAGTTAGCTTCTCCGACAACTGTTTCGGCTTTAGTTTTTCCAGTGGATTCCATCCTTCCAATTCTTTGATGACAACGTCAACGTCCCAGATCTTTGAGTACTTCGGGTTTGAAGGTCGCAATTTGTACACTCCCTTGAAGAACCTGCCAATTTCTGAGCTCTCTGCTAGATCTTGGTTACTGATCAATGCTATTGCTGCTCGCATTGAGTTTAGTGAGCTGTACGCAGCGCCTTCTTCGAATCTCTCTGCCAAGAACTCTAGCACTTCTTTTTCTCCTGCCACGTAAGGGTCTCTCGTTCTCTTGGTACAGAAATTCCACCAGGACTTTAGGTTTGAATTGTATTGTTTGTAAGTGTTCTCGGTTAGAGATGCCAGCATGACTCCATTTGCCGTCTCGGTCACTCCTTTCCTCCGGAACGCCTCCCGCACAACTTCCCTACAACTAGTGTAAGTTGTGTCGCTAGAGGGTGGATGATCTTCCTGCAAGGTGAAAGTAGAAGCGTTTTAGATGGTTTCAGCAGGAGGGGTTCTTCTATTAACATTTTTGTGAATTCTGGATACCACGGCTGCGTGGTCCAGAGTGGAACTATTAGAATTCCTTCTGCGTTCTCTTCCCTGGCTTTTCTTAGGATTTTTGGAATTAGAGAGAACGGTGGAAAGGCGTACCAAAATCGGTTTCGCCAGCTGATTGTGAATGCGTTAATCGCCCAGGCCTCAGGATCCCTTTGCCATGAGCAATAGACTTCGCATTTGGCGTTGTTTCGCGTCGCGAACAGGTCGATTTCTGGTCTACCAAATCTTAGTATGATTTTTTGAAATGCCCACCCAGCTATCTCCCATTCCGTATCTATATTCGTAATTCTCGAGCATTTATCCGCAATATTTTCCTTAGACGTTACGTATTCAGCGAAAATCCATATTTCTCTTTTTATACACCATTCCCATAATTCTTTCGTTACAGTATTAAGGTTAGGGAATTTGATTCCTCCTATTTTGTTCAAATACGCTATGGCGGTGGTGTTATCGATCCTGAGTAGGATCTGGCAGCAGGAATCGTTAGCCGCGAAGGACTTGAGAGCTAGAAAGGCTGCTAGAATCTCGAGGAAGTTTATGTGCATGTTCTGCTCTGTAGGACTCCAAAAACCGTGTGCCTCTTCTCCCTCGCATACTGCTCCCCAACCTGAGGCTGATGCGTCAGAAAAGATTTCTTTTTGAAAGCAAAATTCTCGAATGGGATTGTATGCCCCGTCCATAGAGTTTTTCCACCAACGAAGGTCTCGAGCAGCTGTTTTTGATAGCTGTGTGCGTCTATTCATATTATTATTGTTCTTTTGTAACGCTAAGTATTTCAGCCTTTCTAGCTCCTTATAGTATAGCCAGCCGTATCGGACAGCCGGGCAGGCTGCGACTAGTACTCCGATTACCTTTGCTAATTCCCTTATTTTGAGTTCTTTTTTGGCTGTAGTTTCTATTGCTAGTCTCTTTATCTTAGCTTTCTTTTCGTCTGTTAGTCGCAATTGCATCTTGTGTGAGTCTAAAATGAACCCTAGAAATTTGCACTGTTTTGCTGGGTGTTTGCTGCTCTTCTCAAGGTTGATTAAAAATCCCAGAGAGGTTAATAGGTTTTCGACAGTTCTTGTGTCTTCCTCACACCCTTTTCGGGTTGCTCCGAGGATAAGTATATCGTCCAAGTAGATTGTACACCTAATCCCTTTATCTCGAATTATTTTAATCACCGCTCTCATAATTTTGGTGTATGTGTACGGGCAAGTGCTGAGGCCGAACGGCAGGCAAGTGAATTGAAACAATGTTCCTCTGTATTCGAAGCGTAGGAACTTTCTATCACATTCGACGACTGGGATTAGGAAGTACGCGTCTCTCAGATCGATATGGCACATGTAATCGTTCGGGTGGAGGATATTAACCGCTGTTCGAATATCCTCCAATTTGAAGTGTTTTGTATGAAGGAACCTGTTAAATTTCTTTAGATTCAAAATGAACCTGTAGGTTCCATTTGCTTTGTTTGGGGTGTGTGAGTTGGGTAACACGTCTTGTGATTGGGATTTTGTATCCCTGAATACTATTCAGTACGAACTCATTGGTTGTGATATTCTGCCAGTTTTCTATGAAGAATTGCAGTCTACCTGCTTCACGTACCTGGGGGTCTATCGTTGATTCCTTCCGCGGGATGACGACGGCTGCGACTGCGTGTAGTGGCGTGGTTGGTAGCGCTGCTTGGGGTAGCTCTTCGAGGTGTAGTGCTTCTTGTCTGGGTAGCTGCGTTTGAAGTTCACCGAAGTCACCTCTTTTCCTTTCGGTGAACTTTTCCAGTTTAAAGGATTCTTCCAGTTTAACGAATTCTTTGCTCGGGAAGGAGGCTTGTACGTGGATTGTTGGGGTTTCAGTTCTTTCCCAGTCTTGGCAATGCTTTTAGCACTGTTTATCATCTCTAGTAGCTTGTTTCCAAATAGCATCTCGTCTGGCTCAGTCTTGTCGAGGACGCTTTTGGTGTCTTTTTCAAAGCTTGGCATTATAAATGCTCTTCGCGCTTCTGATAGGCGGAATATCAGTTCCGCCAAGAGTTTGGTAGCATCTGATAAGTTTTGAAGTATGGTTGTGCGATCGAGCGGTTCCTCCTCATCGTTTAGAATTGCGTTTAGGACTTGCGAGACGGTCGATAGGGCAGATCCCGTTACTGTTTGGTGGTCTCTGAAGTGTGCATCCCGCTTTAAGGCTTGATCGCTCATTGTGGCTTGTACTTCTTCGTTTAGCCCAGGGGCCTCTAGACAGCAGTCTCCCTTTCGTGGTATTTGCTGCAGTAACTTTTCCCTTTCTTCCTTGGGGATGCCTTTTTTGAGCCAGTTTTTGATTCTGGATGTCAAGTTTGAGGAGAGCGTTAGGGTGACGCTGTTGTCGTTATTTGGCGCCTCTCCGAGGAATAATTTTGCCTCATTTTCTTTATTCTTGCCATCCTCGTCTTCACTGTTCACGTCCTCTGCTTGTTTCTCTTTAACCTCCTTCTCTCCTTCTTCCTCTTCCTCTTCGGATGAAGAGTCTTTCTCTTCAACGCTCTCGGAACCTTTATTTTGGAATTAAAACCTGTTAGTATTCCGGTCGAGGTGTCCTCTCTGGTTTGTTTTGATAATTGCGTCTCAACTTCCATTGAGCTCGCTGTGTTTACCGGCGTCTCAACTCAAGGTTAAGCTCGACCGTGATCGTTATGTGTCGTTTCAGCGCTTGTCTGAACTCGACAGGGAATATATAACTTACCTTGTTGGGTCTTCCGCTTTTTCTCCTTCGTTTCGAGTATTCGTTTCTTTATATCCTCTAGATCAGCATTAAGCTGATCTAGTTCCTCGTCCTCCGAGGCTCGTTTGCGTTTGGACATTCTGTTCTCACAACGCGCTCTGAACGACCGACGCCTTCGGCGTCAAGAAACGTAATGAAGCCGCAGAGCGCGTGAGGTAGTGGGGGTAGAGGCCCCGCACGCACTCTGCTTTAACTCTGAACACTGACGTTATCTTGCGGCAAGCCGCGGTACTAGGGTAGGTGTCCCAATTACGGAGCCCTTAGCGACGTCCATCGCCGTTTCTTAATAAATGCTACTCCCTCATCTCTCATTTTGACATTTCAGAGTTTGAGATTGACGAATGAATGTATTTTAAATGATAACACATTTTTTTTTTTTTTTTGAATACGAAAATGAATAAAAACTAAACATTAATGTAAAACTATGCGCGTGTCCCAATTACGGTGCCTTCGAAAATATCTGTGAACCGAATACGGTGCGCCAATTACGGACAGTGTCCCAAATACGGAGCCCCGATTACGGGCGCAAGTCCTGCGGTAAATGAGCAGGTTAACTTCACTTCACGTGTTATATTCTTGCCCGGAAATATCATAGAAGACGTTTCCCGTATTTACGAACGATTTGTATCGAAAAGAGTGACGTACTTGGGAATTCTAAAACATTCGAATACACCTAACCTCCTGTTCTGTTCGAAATTGTTGTATACCGACTGTCCGTAATTGGGTCTAGAAGCCAAAATGCTGTCCCAATTACGGCACTCC
>JAEUYN010001920.1:0-39983 GCA_018257835.1 Euura lappo
AACCGGGGCTCTCAGAACCACACCCGGACTTGCCATGGGAGCCCTGCTTAACCTGCCGCCACCACATATCACGATATTAGAGGAGGCCTGGAGGGCGGCACTACGCCTATGGTACCTGGGACTCTGGAGAAGAACGGGCGTGGGACACACGGTGGTACTCCGGGAGGTGGGGGTGCCCCTGGCTACCCTGGCTCAAGGGGGGGACCGGTGTCCCAACAGATACCTATTCGGCCGCAACTTCAAGGTGGCATACCCTGACAGAGAGTCCTGGGAAGCAGACCGGGACAGGATTCTCTCGCCACAAGGACTCGTCTGGTACACAGACGGCTCCAAAACGAACACTGGGACTGGGGCCGGCATCTGGTGTGAGGGACCCAGGGAGAGCACCTCGCTAGCGCCGCACTCAGCTCCTTGGATGCCTGCGTCATAAAATCCGGGCTGGTGTGGGGCTGCGTCGAACTTCTGACAAGGCTAGCGCGTGTGAACCACGTCAAGCTGCTCTGGGTGCCGGGACACAGCGGCATCCGGGGCAACGAGCTAGCGCACAACTTGGCCAGGGAGGGAGCCTCCCGTAGAGAATGCGACGAGGGTTGCCTAACAGGCATAACTACAGGGCACATAAAATGCCTATCCAAGGAACGGGCGGAGGGTCGCTTCGTCGACCTCTGGACCAACACACCAGGCATGGCTCACACGAGGGCCCTCTTCCGAGGGCCATCCCACCAGTTGGGGTCCACGCTCACGAAGATGAACAGGACGGATTTGAGGACTATTATAGGACTCATCACCGGTCACTGGTACACAGGCAAGCACCTCGTACACCTGGGGCTCAGAGCAGGGTCCCTTTGCACGAGATGCGGGAAGGAGCAAGAGACTCCCCTTCACCTGATCGCGCGGTGCGACGGTCTCGTGGGCCCGCGGAGGCTGGCCCTGGGAACCGACTTCACCGGCGAGGAGAAAATAGAGGAGATGGGCGTGGGCAGGCTGCTTCGGTTCGCCAAACTGGCCGACCTCACGTCCTTCCCTACTACTTAGGGTGCCCATTAGGGCCCGGGCACAATGGTCCGTATGGACTGAGCGCCTGGTCACCCCAGATTAACAAACAACAACAACAAACAACATTATTATTATTATTATTATTATTATTATTATTATTATTATTATTATTATTATTATTATTATTATTATTATTATTATTATTATTAATTGTTATTATGATAATAACAATTATTATAATGATTATTATTATTATCATTGAAAAAAATTTACTCGAAAGTGGTGACATTTGAGAATGAAAATGAAAACGTGTGCGCCATTTTTTTTTTTTTTTTCATCTTGACAATTTCGTGGAAATCGGAATTTCAATATCTTTCCAAAATAATAATATTAATAATAATAATAATATTGGTAATAATAACAAATATTATTATGATGATAATTATTATTATGATAATAACAATATGATAATAATTATTATTATCATTGCAAAAAATTTACTCGAAAGTGGTGAAATTTGTGAATGAAAATGAAAACGTATGCGCCATTTTTTTTCTTCTCTTGAAAATGTGAAAATCGGAATTTCCATTTTTTCCAAAATAATAATAAAAATAATAATTATTATTATACATTATAAATAATGATCATTATAATTGAAAAAAATTTACTCGAAGGTGGTGAAATTTGTAAATGGAAATGAAAACGTATGCTCCATGTTTTTTTACGCACAGAATAATCAAAATTCCGGATCTTTTGAGGAATTTTCAACTTTCATCATGAAAGAATTATATCAAGGCAGAGGTGTAAAGTCGTATATACGCCATTTATTATTATTGTTATTATTATTACTATTATTATTATGATTATTATTATTATTTTAGAAAAAATTAAAATCCCGATTTTCACAACATGTTCAATATTAAAAAATAATAATAATAATATTAATAATAAAGGGCGTATACGACTTTACACCTCTGCCTTGTCTAATTTTTTTTATGATGATATACCTGAAAATTTCTCAAAAGATCCGGAATTTTGATTATTCTGTGCGTTTCGCAGAATTCCAGAGTGCTTGTAAAAAAAAAAAAAATGGCGCATACGTTTTCATTTACATTTACAAATTTCACCACTTTTGAGTAAATTTTTTCCAATTATAATAATAATAATTATTATCATGACAATAATTGTTTTAATTATTGTCATGATGATAATTATTATTATAATTGAAAAAAAAATCAAATTATTATTATTATAATAATTATAATTCATTGTTATAACTATTATTATTCCGAATTATGCTAGGCTAGGTATACGGCTGGCATTCCGGAGAGAGAGACTCCGGAACGCCAGCCGTATACCTAGCCATGTAGTGTTTATAATAAATAATGCAACGATGCTTCGATAACGCGGTAAGTACTCAAAGTGTTATTTCAAAATAATTGAACAAATGGTAATTGAATAAAAATTGATAATCCGGATCGACCCCTGTTCTATTTTTGTCCTCCTTTCCCAGAAACCTTTCATACTTCACGAAACAAACCAAAGTTCACACCAAAGTTTATTCTAGTGAATTGATTTAGACTCCGAATTTCAATTGCATTTACAATTCATTCATTGCTGAAAAAATACAAACAATTTCACCACGAGCATGGTAAGAAAAATTGTGACGTATACAGTAGAACCTAGATATATCGCCGCGCGCTGGACACGAAGCGGGAGAATCGGCGATATATTCCGAGCCCCCACCACGCTCCCTCGACGTTGAGCGCGCGACACTTTCGCCCTAACTCCGTCTCGGTTGTTCTCTCGCTCGACGTTCGAGTTATGTAAACATTATAGCTATCAAAAAAATCTCACACATGATAAGAGGGTATATTTCCGTTTTAAGAATAAATTATTGTTTTTAAGGTTATTAAATGGAAGAATACTCTGTAGCTCTGAGCCTATAACATCTTGACTTTAAGGTTATGGGTCCAGAGCTACAGGTTATGTTGAGTCCCGGCGCGACTTCGATCGATATATCTCGCACGCGACTTCGATCGATATACATACCTCGGATGCTTGGTGGGGGACGCGAGACTGTGTTGGTGAGAATCTGTGCGTGGATTGACCCTCTCGCGCGGCGATATATCTGTCGGCGATATATCTAGGTTCTACTGTACATCGGATGGAGGGTGAATGAATATCACTCGAGTTCTCTTTATTACATCATTTGTTTATTTTGAACTGCATAATGTCAAAAAAAAGACATAAATTCATTCATGATTACTCGCACTAGACAAATAATTTTCTTTTATCAACGATGTAGAACAGATGAGATGTGGTTTGAACGTATTTTATGATTATGAGTCACAGGATTTTCAAAGATATTATAATTTATCGTGGTCAGATCAATATGGGGGAGAAAAAAAAACATCAACTAAATATTGCACCTCTCCTCGCCAACTGTATACCCTACTGGAATGTATTGCGAAAATGACCAGCAGGCTTCACCATTTACTTCCCTCTCTCTAGTCTCTTCGCAGGTACACGGACCCCTCTCTTCCTTTGTTGGTGAAGGTAGCTGGACATTTTGCAGAAACCTGCCTGTGGGCACGGTTTTTCGATAAAAAATTAACATTCCAGCAGCAAACTTACGGCATGATCAACAATATTTACGTAATACAATAAAATTTCTCAAATTGCAGGTTTCTACGTAATTTCCAGAGCAGTTTCTATTAAAATTTCAAGTAGCTACTGTGTCAAACCCACGAACGAGATTTTTCCTAGCATCAAACTCTATGAGAACATTTCTAACGCGACTTTGGGAATCCTATAATCTGCTGGTGGAATGAAAAAAATTATCAAACGAACTGGTCGAAAGCAGAAGCATCCAATTTCAGACAAATCCAGGATCTTCCGAATACAATGGAAACATTTCGTGGCTTCGAGTGATATCCCAAGCTGTTTCTGGGATTTCCAGGCTGCATCAAAATCAAGGCCCGGTCCCAGCCTTGCCACGATTACCAGATCCTATACGAACATGCCGGCCGACAATTCTACGGAGCCAGCGGTTGACGTTCGTCGATCATTGGTGAGAACCGACGGTCCACAAAAGACCCTGGTCCCTCATCGAGAGATGATAATGCAAGTTTGTCGATCATTGCCCCGCTGTGTCTTCACCATCAATCTCCCTCAATTCGGCAAAGTCTCTGTAGTCGATCGTCTCGTAGTATGTCTCTGCTGCGCATCCACTGGAGTCTGAAAGAAGAAAGATTTGTCTTGAATTCCAGGTTCTCTCAGAAAATTTCCTAATCATCCGTTCAGAGGTAGGTCAGAGAATATCTTTTTTCTTCACGTACTATTCAAACAAACTAGGTCATTTATCTTGGATCATCCTTCAATTGACTACCTTTTCTTAGATAAATCAAAACATTGATCGAATTCTGTGTCATGGTTGAAATCTTGATCTTGATAATCCGAGTACTTCCATACTGCTGCCTACTGACAAACCATCCAGAGTCCATATCTCACATCACACGTTTTAAAATAGAATCTGTGCGAATGTTTTCAGCAAATTCTGGCTCGAGATATACACAGAGAGAACACTACTGTGGGATCAAGAATTTCATTTTACATTCAAGACCAGTTTTTCCTCTGTATTCGAGGGTACTAGTGAAGCTAATGAGAACAGAAAGAAAAGAAAAAAAAAACTAAAATAAAAAACAGCAAACACGATGGCCGATAACGTACGATACCCATCCGCAGAGTTCTCTAGTCTTCTCCATCCTCAGAGTTCTCTTAAAACGTGTGATGTGAGATATGGACTCTGGATGGTTTGTCAGTAGGCAGTATGAAAGTACTCAGATTATCAAGATCAAGATTTCAATCATGACACAGAATTCGATCAATATTTTGATTTATCTAAGAAAAGGTAGTCAATTGAAGGATGATCCAAGATAAATGACCTTGTTTGTTTGAATAGTACGTGAAGAAAAAAGATATTCTCTGACCTACCTCTGAATGGATGATTATGAAATTTTCTGAGAGAACCTGGAATTCAAGACAAATCTTTCTTCTTTCAGACTCCAGTGGATGCGCAGCGGAGACATACTACGAGACGATCGACTACAGAGACTTTGCCGAATTGAGGGAGATTGATGGTGAAGACACAGCGGGGCAACGATCGACAAACTTGCATTATCTTCTCTCGATGAGGGACCAGGGTCTTTCTTCCGTGGACCGTCGGTTCTCACCAATGACCGACGAACGTCAACCGCTAGCTCCGTAGAATTGTCAGCCGGCATGTTACGAACACGTATAGGATCTGGTAATCGTGGCAAGGCTGGGACCAGGCCTTGATTTTGATGCAGGCTGGACCCAGAAACAGCTTGGGATATCATTCGAAGCCACGGAATGTTTCCATTGTATTCGTTTGATATTTTTTTTTCATTCCACTGGCCGATATTACGTAAATCTTGTTGATCATGCTGTAAGTTTGCTGCTGGAATGTTAATTTTTAATCGACAAATCGTGCCCACAGGCAGGTTTCTGCAAAGTGTCCAGCTACCTTCACCTACACAGGCAGAGAGGGGTCCGTGTACCTGCGAAGAGACTAGAGAGAGTGAAGTAAATGGTGAAGCCTGCTGGTCATTTTCGCAATACATTCCAGTAGGGTATACAGTTGGCGAGGAGAGGTGCAATATTTAGTTGATGTTTTTTTTTCTCCCCCATATTGATCTGACCACGATAAATTATAATATCTTTGAAAATCCTGTGACTCATAATCATAAAATACGTTCAAACCACATCTCATCTGTTCTACATCGTTGATAAAAGAAAATTATTTGTCTAGTGCGAGTAATCATGAATGAATTTATGTCTTTTTTTTTTAAACATTATGCAGTTCAAAATAAACAAATGATGTAATAAAGAGAACTCGAGTGATATTCATTCACCCTCCATCCGATGTATACGTCACAATTTTTCTTACCATGCTCGTGGTGAAATTGTTTGTATTTTTCCAGCAATGAATGAATTGTAAATGCAATTGAAATTCGGAGTCTAAATCAATTCACGAGAATAAACTTTGGTGTGAACTTTGGTTTGTTTCGTGAAGTATGAAAGGTTTCTGGGAAAGGAGGACAAAAATAGAACAGGGGTCGATCCGGATTATCAATTTTTATTCAATTACCATTTGTTCAATTATTTTGAAATAACACTTTGAGTACTTACCGCGTTATCGAAGCATCGTTGCATTATTTATTATAAACACTACATGGCTAGGTATACGGCTGGCGTTCCGGAGTCTCTCTCTCCGGAATGCCAGCCGTATACCTAGCCTAGCATAATTCGGAATAATAATAGTTATAACAATGAATTATAATTATTATAATAATAATAATTTGATTTTTTTTTCAATTATAATAATAATTATCATCATGACAATAATTAAAACAATTATTGTCATGATAATAATTATTATTATTATAATTGGAAAAAATTTACTCAAAAGTGGTGAAATTTGTAAATGTAAATGAAAACGTATGCGCCATTTTTTTTTTTTTTTCTACAAACACTCTGGAATTCTGCGAAACGCACAGAATAATCAAAATTCCGGATCTTTTGAGAAATTTTCAGGTATATCATCATAAAAAAATTAGACAAGGCAGAGGTGTAAAGTCGTATACGCCCTTTATTATTATTATTATTATTATTTTTTAATATTGAACATGTTGTGAAAATCGGGATTTTAATTTTTTCTAAAATAATAATAATAATCATAATAATAATACTTTACTTTCTAATGCCTTACTTTCGTCTTACGTTGTTAGTTGTCATGTTATGTCAGTGAATAACTGTATGTGTAGAATAAGGTGGATGTAATCATGTAAGCCTGAACAAATGAATATCAAATATCAATATCAAATAATAATAATAGTAATAATAATCACAATAATAATAAATGGCGTATATACGACTTTACACCTCTGCCTTGATATAATTCTTTCATGATGAAAGTTGAAAATTCCTCAAAAGATCCGGAATTTTGATTATTCTGTGCGTAAAAAAACATGGAGCATACGTTTTCATTTCCATTTACAAATTTCACCACCTTCGAGTAAATTTTTTTCAATTATAATGATCATTATTTATAATGTATAATAATAATAATTATTTTTATTATTATTTTGGAAAAAATGGAAATTCCGATTTTCACATTTTCAAGAGAAGAAAAAAAATGGCGCATACGTTTTCATTTTCATTCACAAATTTCACCACTTTCGAGTAAATTTTTTGCAATGATAATAATAATTATTATCATATTGTTATTATCATAATAATAATTATCATCATAATAATATTTGTTATTATTATCAATATTATTATTATTATTATTATTTTGGAAAGATATTGAAATTCCGATTTCCACGAAATTGTCAAGATAAAAAAAAAAATAAAAAAATGACGCAAACGTTTTCATTTTCATTCTCAAATGTCACCACTTTCGAGTAAATTTTTTTCAATGATAATAATAATAATTATTATAATAATTGTTATGATTATTATTTCGGAAATTGTAATTATAATGATGATAATAATAATAATAATAATAATAATAATAATAATAATAATAATAATAATAATAATAATAATAATAATAATAATAATATAATAATAATAACAACAATAATAATGATAATAATAACAATGCATTGTTATAACTATTATTATTCCGAATTATATCCGTTTGAATTCCCGCTCAGCTGTCATAGCGCTGAACAAGGAACGGCGGTTCGTGAAACGCAGGACCGCGAGACGAAGGTTGGCAACAACTGTAAGCTTGGTTCCCGGTGAGCCCGCGCGTCGAAAAAGGAGCGCTGACGGGCCCGACACGCATCGCGAAACGATCCAACATGGCCGCGGCCGGTGCTTTATACCGAGAAAAATTACAGTCTTTTTCTGGAAACAATTCTGAGGCTTCATCGTTGGGTGAAATGAACAAGTTTTGCGATATATGTGAGTGGAATTATATTGACGAGGGTGGAATTGCATTCGTTTCCGCCCTTGTGATGCGTAGTCGGTGATATCAGTGAAAACAAGTGACGGTCCCCACGCTTCGCGAAACAAAAAAGCCTTATTTTACTCGATTTTGGTGAGATACACGTTCATGCAGCTACCAATTTGATTACAAATCGTCTAAGGAACCCATTAAACACCCCCCCGTCCATATCCGACTTCATTATGTTTTAAATATGGAAATCTGAGTCCAGCATGCCCTTAAGAAATTTCGAGACGGATTTTCTCGTAAATCATCGCGTGAAAATACCATGCAGGATGTTTTGAATTGGCTGCTAGTGTCATCTGACCCATTCATCACAAACCTCAGGCAACTACCGCCAAAGAAATATAAACAGATGTCCCCAGAAGCTATTGCGCTACTAGCTGGAACGAATACGCCTGAGGCTCAACAAAATCTTTATCCGGATTCGGATTAAAATATTTTTTGTAATTTTTTTAAATAAATACTTTATTCACCATATCACTAGGGGACAATTGCTTTTTCATGAATTTCCCAATATATTTTTAATGTATCATAGCAGGCGCTATTTTTTTTATTTTTTTGAGTTTAGATATTGGATTCGTAATCAGCGACCCCAAAAACATAAAGATAGTAGAATTTCGATCGAATTTATTGGAAAATTCTTGATCCAACCGGCCATATTGGAGCCGCCATTTTGTTTTTTGAAATTTTGATTTCGGATTCGTAATCAGCGACCCCAAAAACATAAAGATAGTAGAATTTCGATCGAATTTATTGGAAAATTCTTGATCCAACCGGCCATATTGGAGCCGCCATTTTGTTTTTTGAAATTTTGATTTCGGATTCGTAATCAGCGACCCCAAAAACATAAAGATAGTAGAATTTCGATCAAATTTATTGGAAAATTCTTGATCCAACCGGCCATATTGGAGCCGCCATTTTGTTTTTTGAAATTTTGATTTCGGATTCGTAATCAGCGACCCCAAAAACGTTAGTATACCAAATTTGGCAAAGTTCCGATAATCCCCTGATTAATGGCCACGAATTCGTGAAAATGCGCCACTGTGCGATGGGAGCGGGGCGCCACACAGTGGGACGAAACCCCGAATTTGTACCCATAATTCAAAAACCCAATGAATTCGGGTGAAAGTCGGTACTCGTGGGTTTTTGGGGTCGCTGATTACGAATCCGAAGTCAAAAATCTCGAAAACAAAATGGCGGACCAAAAACGGTTACAAATTTCTTCGAAAACCTAATGGATTCGAGTGAAAGTCGGTACTCGGGGGGTTTTTGGGATCGCTGATTACGAATCCGAAGTCAAAAATCTCGAAAACAAAATGGCGGACCAAAAACGGTTACAAATTTCTTCGAAAACCTAATGGATTCGAGTGAAAGTCGGTACTCGGGGGTTTTTGGGGTCGCTGATTACGAATCCGAAGTCAAAAATCTCAGAAACAAAATGGTGGGAAATGTTTAGGCATATGCATATACAGAAATGAAGAATTTTTATTTTTCGGTATTAATGTCATGAAATGTGAAGGCTTATAAAATTAGTGGAATACAATTTCCTCATCCGAATCATCGTCGTCAAATTCAGAATCCGTTTCTGCTGTAGATTGACTCGTTATTGTAGGTGGGATCAACAATTCTACAGCTTCCGGAGTTAAACTTCGCATTTTCTTCTGTGGCAATTTACGGAGGCTGGAAATGTACGGATCAGATGTTACCATCAGCCGGTTCCAAACATCTTCCATTGTTTTTGATCTCGAACACTTTCGTGATAAATTTTCTCGGATACTTTTGATGTCCTTGTTCCGAGCTTCCTGAGCATCTTCAGATAACTGGCCGATTGGTAACAATGCATGAGCTATTATTTCTGGTCCATGAACTAATAATAAGAACGAAATAGCCTGCAGAATGAGCACCGAACGTCCACTTTTGTTGAAAATTTCTGCTGAAAGGTGTTCCAATAAATCGGCGAATGGTTCATTCAAACGCCTCTTCACAATAACGAAGACCTCCCTCCGGTCATAGCGCTGAACAAGGAACGGCGGTTCGTGAAACGCAGGACCGCGAGACGAAGGTTGGCAACAACTGTAAGCTTGGTTCCCGGTGAGCCCGCGCGTCGAAAAAGGAGCGCTGACGGGCCCGACACGCAACGCCAAACGATCCAACATGGATGCTTTATACCGAGAATTTCAGTCTTTTTCTGGAAACAATTCTGAGGCTTCATCGTTGAGTGTATTGTATTGTTTATTAATTCGTTTCGACTATACAGTCAGTACAAATGGGTTTCGAGTTGACAGTTGTTTAGTACAGAGGTTCTTATGTCTATCTTACTATCTATGGGCGTTTTTTACGTTGGGATGGTTGATTGTTTCTCATTATTATAGGCTTGTAGAAATTCCGGGTTTCGAGTTGACAGATGTTAAGTACAGAGGTTCTTATGTCTATCTTACTTTCTAAGTGTGAATTTTACGTTGGGTTAACTATTGTTACCCTCTATTGTCGGCTTGTGATAATGCCCTAAGTGCCCGAGATTAGGCAAATAATTGTTTCGTCCTTAAGTCGAGAGCCCTTCTGATAAAAGTTGCGAGTGCCATTGCACCCTGAACTGTGTCAGATGTGAGCATGCTTAGCCAGAACTCATTTGGTATTAGGGTATCCGGACCCGCGGCAAACAGCGAGTTTCGCAGACTGGCGTAGGTTGGGCACTCCGCGAGAAAGTGCATTATATGACCCGCGTTCTGACGGTGGCATGTTTCGCAGGGACTCGATGTGGAGAAGTGGTGTATGCTTTTGTTGTGGATAATTCGGCCGTGGTTGGAGGACATAAGTCTTACTTGTGCAATTAACTTCGAGGCGACAAGCGGGATTCTAAGGTGGAGTACACTGTGGGGTTCGCCTAGGAAGGCCACCTTGTGGTATATCTCTAGGGAGTCGGATTGTGCCAGCCTAAGCCAGTCTGCGTTTGCGCTTTTATAGTTGTATGCATCTAGGATAGAGTCCTTATGTGAAAAAATTCTTGGCAAGTTTACAGAGCTGATTTTGTAGTTTAGAGCGTTGGTTGCGAAGAAAGAGTTGATCTGATTGATCCAGTTGTACTTGGTATTGCCGTCTTGCTCTGCTGCCAGTTTCAGGAGCTGGAGCATACAGATCTTGGGTAGGCGCTCTTCCTTCATTTCATACACTTTTTCAAGCCAGTTGAGGGCATTTCTGATTACCAGCCCCGAGAGAGGAGACGAGTTGGTTTCGATTCTAGTTGCGTAGTTTGGGCAATGGAATGGAAGATTTAGGACCCGTTTAAAAAAGGTTGTTTGCACTCTGTCGATATCGCTAAGGAAACGTAGACCCCAGATCTCGATCCCGTAAGTAAGAACACTCGTGACCAGGGCTTCGAATAATCTTAGTTTAGTGTGCCAGGTGTCTAATTTTGTGAGGCGAATGATATTCAGTGTTGAGCTCATAGCTGCTTTGGTGGAGCTGATGACTTTTAGCATATTCTTATGGAAGAGACCTGACGAAGAAAAAATGGCTCCTAGATATTTGAATTCGTTAACCACCTCGATCTCCTCTCCTTCGTAGATGAAGACTGGGAGTTTTTTAGGCCTGCCCTTGTGGAAGATTACGATCTTTGATTTATCTTTATTTACAGTAAGGCCGTTCTCATTACAGTACTTCTCAAAAATTCTGAGTTTCCTGCTTAAGTCGGTAGGGGAGTCCGAGAGGAGGATTAGGTCATCCGCATACCCCAGACAGAGGATTTCCTGTTTGTGATTTATAGAGATTCCTCTCGCGGAGTTTTCGAGAAAGTACTCTTCAAAGTCACTGATGAAAAGGGAAAAAAGGAGAGGGCTCAGAATTTCACCCTGAAGAACGCCTTCAGTTAACTCTACCCTATCTGACACCCCCTGTAGCGGTGAGCACACACACCGTTGTGGCCCTGTCGTATATACTTTTGCAAATTCTAATGAATTTAGAGCTTACTCTAGCCTGAAGAGCTTCTCCCAAAGAAGGTTGTGGTTAATCGAGTCAAAAGTACGTACTTTATCTATAAAAAGAGAATACTTTCCTTCTTGGCTTGCTTAGGTGAATTTGCACAACGGCGTTCAGGGTGAAAATATTGTCCACACCCCTCTTCCCCTGCGAAATCCGGATTGAAACCCGCACCCGTGGCTTCCGCCCAGTTTGTGAGACGTGAGTTGAGTACTTGTGTAAAGACCTTGGTTATGCAGTTAACGAGTGAGATGCCTCTGTAGTTTTTGGATCATTTGTCGCCCTTCTTATGTATCATTGTGGCGACTATTTCGGTCCAAGTTTCAGGGACTGTCTCTTGTTCAAAAGTTTTATTAAACATGGTTTCGATGAATAGTAGCCAGTTTTCGGGGAGGTTTTTGTAAAACGCGTTGCTGATTCCGTCCACGCCCGGCGCCTTACCGCTTTTTGTTTTATTTATGCTTAGCCTAATTTCATCTTGTGTGATGGGTGCGTCGAGCGTTGGGTGTCTGGCGTCTAGGTATTGCGTGTTTGAAGTGGAGCGAGGTGGGAGCAAATCTCCGAGGTACAAAGCCCAAGTATCTGGATTGATTGGGTTAGCTATAATTTTCTTTTTCCTATAGCGGTTGATGGTTTTCCAGAAGTCCCTACTATTACGACAGTTAGCGACTGACTCTGTGACCGACTCCTCGTATTCTTTCTGTTTGTAATCTAACAGCTTCCTGTACTCCGCTTTACATTCTTTATATGATTTAATTTCTACCTCCCCGAAGCCAGAGCTTTTGCACCTCTTGAGACACCTCCGCACGTCGCGCTTGCGACTCGTGCATTCCGTGTCAAACCATGGCTTGTTATACCTCCTTGCGGCGACAGATTCTTTGATTTTCACTTACCTTATTTGCTGTACCTTTAATGCTTTCCTGGAGCCTGTTACTTTAAAGTGTCGATGCTATCGTTCGCCCAATTAATTGGGGGAGTTGAGCATGTTCAGGTAAAAATTGTCTGCTAATGCTTCATTCCACCGCAGGAGTTGTTCAAGCCCTGGTGTGCACTAGGAGGGGAAACAGAGACGTTATGGTCAATTTCGAGACAGATTGGCATGTGATCTGAGCCGGTCGGGATTGCGTGGACTTTAAATTCAGTGACTAGATGTAAATATTTTGCTTCGCACTCTTCACGCTGCGTTCACATGGAAAGTTAACTGGCCTGGGTAGTCGGCGCCGAACGGCCGTTTGCGATAACGCGAGTTATATTCGTTCAATGGTCTAATTTACTACTAAGTCTAGAGATTTACTACTGGAGCAGAAGGAGTAGATTTTCGTCGAGGTCATTGTTTATGCAGAGCTCAGATTGTTTATGCAGAGCTCAAGGTCGACATCTGGGCTCAGATAGACTGCAGCCACTATGAAATGGAATTTTCTAGCGAGACTAGAGCAATTAAAGTATTTGGAATACATTCAGGATTTCATGTCTAAAGAATTTTTGTTTATAGCCATGATAATGCCTCCTTTTGCTCTCCCATGTTACTCTCCCTAATCGCGTGAGAATGGATTAATTCATAGTTTTCTAACCAGGTGGGTGTGTTTGTGAACTGCGTGGTGATCCAGGTCTCGGTGAAGCAGATGATGTCCGTGTCTGTTGTTGTTGCTGCGATGTCCGATGAGTTCTTGAATTTCCGCACATTCCAAAATATTATGCGTAGGACAGTGTGTTTACAGTGCTGTTGTTGCTATTTAGCAGCTGCCGCGCTCTGCCTTGTGATACGGGAGCTGTTAACGAACTTATCTAGCGATGTCTCCGAGTTTGGGAGCTGGTTGAGCCTTTGCGCGACCGGTTTGATGTGTGTCCCTTCAATGGGCCGGTCGCGTTTTTCTTGGTGTTTTGCGCAGGATTCGGTGGGCTGGTGGCCTGCGTCATGTGCTTCGGGCTCCCACTCGGCTCGGCGTTTTCTAGGATCGTGGAGATGTCTGCCTCCGTGAGGCGTTGGTTGCCCTGGTACAGCCGGTTACCTTTTAGTTGGGACTCCGTTCCTTGCTTCCGCAATAAGTACCTGGCCTGGAGTAGCCGCTTCTTTTTCTTTTCGTTCCTCCGGGGAATAGTCGTTGTCGATTGCCAGTTCTAACTTCCTGAACTCAGCTGCTTTACCAAAGAAGAGTTTTTTCAGGCGCGGTGCGACGAGTTTGATGATAATTGGTCTTTGACCAATGTTTTTTCCGACTCTATATACAGCGGCGATACCAGCCTCAGGGACCTTTACGCCTATGTTAATTAGAAGAATGTTCACCCACCCGTAGAGGTCATTGTTGACGTCCTCGGTGTCCGGGGCTTTGAATATTACGATGTTGTTCGCATTTTTGGCCGATTCTAGCCGTGTGAGTTTCTCTTCGATCGTAGAGGTTCTTGCATCAAGTTCTGAGTGTTGTTTTTTTATGGCCTCGTGTGCTTTCTTGATGCCCTCGATGTCTGCCTTGATTTCGGAGTTAGACTCTTTCACTGCCTTAACATCCTCACCAATTTCTTTCATTAACTTGTGCAGCGCTTCAAGCGTGGTCATTGTCCTGCGATTTACCAACCTCGGTTAATTTGAGTGCGAGAGGTTGCTTCCCACTATCCCTTCGTTTGCCCGCGTTTTTGGACGGAAACTGTCAGGTAGGCGCGAATATGAGTAAGATGACGGGTGCCGTGTTTACTGGCGTCTATACTTGGCTATTGCGGAGCGGCTATAGACACGACCGCCCGGCACGGCTGTCAACACGAGACTCCTCATCGTTGAGTGAAATGAACAAGTTTTGCGATATATGTGAGTGGAATTATATTCCTGAGGGCGCTTGATAGTTCGTTTCCACCCTTGTGATGCGTAGTCCGTGATGTCAGTGAAAACAAGTGACGGTCCCACGCTTCGCGACACAAAAAACCCTTATTTTACTCGATTTTGGTGAGATACACGTTCATGCCAGCTACCAATTTAATACAAATCGTCTAGGGAACCCATTAAACACCCCCCCGTTCATATCAGGCTTCATCATTTTTTAAATACGGAAACGGCTGACTGGAGCATGCTCTTAAAGTCAAACGTTACGATTAGTCTACCGGATTTGAATACTGCCATTTACTTGCATTTATGCAGTCGGGAGTACGCCCGGCCACTACGCCTTTCATGGCATGGTGGACCAGCATGCTCCTGCCCACGTTTTCCGACGCGTGGAAGTGGGTGGAGTTTTCAAAGTAAGGTTGATAATCGGGCATTTCACTCATCCGATCCCAAGAAGTTGAAGTTTCCGGTCATAAAATAGCTCCCTTCTCAAACGAACGCAACCTGTGAATTCTGAGACATAGTTCCACGACATAGAAAAATCCAATCACCCATAATCGAAATTTCAACTTGTAAATTTTTCAGCTCTCACCCCCTCAATTTCTTAAGCATCCAAATTCACGAACGTGATCCGAATTTCAGAAAAAGTATTGATAAAGTCGTTCAGCAGCTTCAAACAAAATTATTTTGCCCAAATGTTGAAAAGGATTTCACACTAATCCTGACTTTTAACGTCTATATTTCTTTCTATTTTACATCTCTAAGAGCACCCTAAATTTGAATAAAATAATTTGATTTTTCCGGGATTAGAAAAAGTCTTTGAGTGACCTGATGTGCACAGTTAACATGAGCAAATACAGACAGTCGGCCAGGATTAAACATTGTCATACGCTTGCATTCGTGCAGCCGAGAGTACGCCTTCACTACGCTTTACAGCATGGTGGCTGTGCATGCTCTTGCCCACGTTCCCGGAAAGCGTGGAAGCATACGACAATGTTGAAGCTAAGGTTGGATTCGCACCTCTCCATCTAATGTCATGATTATTGTGAATAGATCCGTTTATAAATTGGAATATGTGGATCAGCTTAACACATTGTATGCTTGAAAGACTCATCGAACAAGATAATTATGACATACGCTAATGATTTTTTTCATTTTACAGGACCAAAATGTGTCATTTGCAAAGAAAAGGCACCAACCGAGTGCTATGTGCCGTGCGGACACAACGTCTGCTGCAAACAGTGCGCGGACACCCATGCGACATACGGGTCCAAGATTTGCCCGTATTGTCGCAGAGAGTACGAAAAGTTCATTCCAATTTTCCGTCCATGACTCTCAGATATGAGATCACAATTTGAATTTATTTTATACATTTTATATCCCAAATAAGAACCAATAATAATTGATACATTATACCACGAATAAATATAATTTCTTAGATTATCAAAAAAACGAATTCTTTTCATTAAGAATATTTGCTAATATATTATATTATGATTTAAGAGATCATTGCTTGCTTTTCAGCCCCTTAATGAAATATTTATAATTATTGATTCACCTATTCAATGTAGAAGATATTGAGTGAAAACAAAATTTGCTTTATTCATCATTTTGGTGTTCCCCGAAATTTCTGATTCCTTATCCAACCACATCACATGCCTAGAACAACACAGTCACATCTCTGAGAATAATATTTGGAGACCAAATTTCATGTTCGCGAGATCATATTATACGATAAGAATTCTGTTATAAATTCTAATCAAATGCAAAAGCTTACAACTTTCCATTTTGCTGTTCACAGAGTAAACGGGTAGTTATTATTTTTATAATCCTGACTTCGTTTTACAGTGTTTAGTTTTAGGCATGTGAAATTTTGTCCACTCTTTCTAAGAATAAAATCTTATTCTCTGCCCTGGAATATCACTTTTGAAATATGACTCCAAGTATCCCAATTTTCGAATTGAATTTTATCAGGGTTCACAGAACTGCCGAATCGTGGTAAAGTTGATTCAATTATATTTAATTACGGGCATGAGGTCAAATTCCAAGTCTAATTTTAGTGTACGATTCATACAAAAAGATACATTGCTCACATTATTGAGTTCATCTTATATAAAATAGATCCTATAAAAAATTTCGAGGAAACAAAGAATTACCTGAAAAGGTAGTCTACCGTACTTGCGGGATGGACTGTGAAAGTGGTAAGCCTATGCCTATAGGGACCGAGCGCGTACACAAATAGCGCCGCTTAGTGGCCAAACATGTCCCCAGCGGACAGGCGATTATTTGTCGATATTTGTCTCGAAACAGCGTTTTTAACCAAAGAACTGTCTTTTCCGATGTATGATATGAAAACATTTGTCCTTGAATCGTTGGTTGAGATAGCTACAGAAACACCCAGAAAACAGGTATTTAAACCACTGAAATGCTTCCACGGGCAGAACAATTCATTGCAATTGGTTCATATTGTGCTTCCGTTAGCGTATGATTGACCGAGCATTGGCGTAGGCAGGAGAAATTCCCTGCGGTTCGGGACAGATATGACCTGTAGAGGCTGATTTGGCTCTACTATATCGAGTCAACGCTAAGAATCCGATATCTATACAATCAGTTCGACGGAATTTGAATTATTTCGGTTTTTTGAACGTTTCGGTACTTTGGACTTTCGACGCTTTGAACCGGTGGGTTTTTGATCTTTCGTTAATTCGCCGGAGTTTCTGAAACTATTAATTTTTGCAGTTGAAAAGTTTCGGTACCTGTTACTTTCTGTGAAATTTTCCTCAAAATAATGACTATGTGTGGAATTGTACTTTCGATACTACTATTTCGCAATTCTGACTTTCTGAGTAATGGAATTCGTTTCTCTTATTCCATCGGTAGTTTTGTTTTCGGTGCTTTTTTATTCGGGCTTGTCTCCTACCAGTATATCGTCCGTTATGTTTTATTATTTTCTGAACATTCACATTTATGTTCTTGAAATGTTTGAATTTTTTATTTCTGTAAACTTGACAATCGCCACCAAAACATTCGGAATTACGGTCTTTCGGCGCATACTCATTCGGAATTTCGAGCCGGCCCCAGTTTGACGATGGTGAAGCTCAACTACTCAGGAAAAAATGGAATAAAATCGAATCGTATGGGAATTTCTTACTCGTAAAACTCTACATCGCTCTCAATAAACGGCGTGGCTAAGGATGTGTTCCAATTGGCAAGTGCGTGACACGCACTGACGCACTTGCCAATTGAAACACATCCCTAGGTGGTTGCGTCGCTGCCTCCGATTATAATGGACGCGGGTTCGACCCCGCACGAAACCCTATTTTTATTTTATTTTTTTTCAGTAAAATGTGACCGATTTGTGTGTAAATGTGATAAAGTACACAGTAATTTATATGGACAATTGTGTACTGATATCTCTCATAACTTGATATAATTTAGCATGTAAATTATTATGTACCCATGCACATAACAAATCATATGAACGTTTTCAGTATGACCGATCCTTCGACGTTACAACGAGATTTCAGGCTTGAGATAGTGACAGGAAGATATGTTTAGAAATGTATCTTCGCAATAATATAGCCTATAACTACGAATCCGCAATCCCATCGACTCAACATAATCCTAACCCTTATCTTAAATAACTACACTGCAATAATTTTATTGTGCATGACATTCGTTTTCGGTACTAACCTCAAAATCCGTCCTCTGCGCGTGCTGAATAGCGTGCTTCTGTGTAATGAGCCATGCGTCGTACTACAGTCTCTGAAACCTCGATTTCTTGGTCTTCTTACAGTTTATTCAGTGGCATGGGTAGTTGGTTTTCTTGAACTTGGCCACAGAGCCGTATTTACCCATTTCACACCGCGTGAGTCTGCGCTGGTAACGACTATGGAGAGGCAGTATAGGGGGCAGTGAGCGGCAGTGAGCAGCGCGTGGTGCCATCTAAGTATATCAACGGTAAGCAAGGTGGCCAGGCTCAAGAAAAACACTGAAAATACTCACCACACCTTACCACCGCTACATTGCGACGAATCTAGCGGGCATAATATATCATTCAATACTATACGTTGACAACACAAGGTTGTTACGCGAGCGTCTCTTGATCTTATCAAATTATCGTGCATGAGATCAAGAGATATTACAAACAATTATGATCGGTTTGCAGAAAAAAAATGTCTTCCCGAATAGTTTCTCAGATGATACCTATGGAGCGTTCCATGTCAACTCGACCAATGATTTTCCCTCACCATCTTTCATTCGCTCCACGATTTCTGATATAATTCTCCGATATCAAAAAAACTCTGCTGAATTTTTTCAAATTTTTCTCGCTAACCTTTAATTGTGTATGATTATTTAAACCTATCTCAAAATTGATCTTTCTCAAAATCTAAAGAAATTTATTTATTTTATTTTCTGCACTTTAAACATTTTGAACGAATGCAACATCATGTTTCAACTTCAGGAAAATTCTCAAAAAATTACGCAAAATTCTGTGGCCAGTTCTGAATCTTTTGAAGTAAGGACCCATGAGAATTTTTGGTAATTTTTCTGAGAATTTTCCTCACGTTGAAACATGACGTTTTATTCGATCAAAATGTTTGAAGTTCAAAAAAAAAAAAAAAAATGTAGAAAATCGGCCCATCGTCGAACGGGTGTCAAAATGATCGGATGGATAAATTAAATTTTCGAGAATTTCCTTAGATTTTAAAAAAAGATCAATTTCAAGATAGGTTTGAATAACCATACAAATTTAAAGGTTAGCGGGAAAAATCTGAAAAAATTCAGCAGAGCTTTTTTGATATCGGAGAATCATATCAGAAATCGTGAAGTAAATGAAAAATGATGAGGGAAGATCATTGGAGGGAAGATCATTGGTCGAGTTGACATGGAATGCCCCCTATTTATTTGATGACTACAGCTACTTACTTACTACTTGGATTTTCGTGATCTGAAATCTGTAATTATCTCATTATTCGTAGAAATAATATGAATAATTTCATTTTCTTACCTGCCTTGATTTGGGGAATGAAAGTTCGTTATTTTTTTCACACACCAAAAAACAATGACGCACTGCAGCAATCTAACCAGCGCGCTTCATACTGAAATGTTGTTTTTCGGTATAACTATTGAACTATTTACCACCAAACCCTGAAATCGTACTACCAAACACCACCAAACGATTACCAAACGATTCGAATAAAAAAAATTGCGAAAAGCCAATTTGGGGGGGCTGAGTTCACACCCAAAATTAGTTTTTCGATTTTCTAGAAAAAACGCTTCACCACCAAACCTCCGTAGTCGTCTACCAAACACCACCAAACGACCACCGATCGATTTGAAAAAAAAAAATTCCAAAAAGTCAAGGTGGGGGGGCTAGCTTCACGCTCAAATTTTGTTTCTCAAATTTTGAAAAAACGGTTCACCACCAAACCCTAAATATGGACTACCAAACACCACCAAACGACCACCACACGATTCCATTGAAAAAAAGTTCAAAAATCCAAAGTGGGGGGGCCAAGTTCACATAGGTTTCGACAACATCAAAAAGTTGTTTTGTGAAGCAACGGTATTAAAATATCCTGATTTGAATAAACCATTTTATTTACAAACAGACGCCAGCGATTATGCAATCGGTGCGGTCTTATATCAGAAAAACGATCTCGGCGAGCATCAAATTGTATCTATGGCTAGTAGGACGTTGAAAGGGGCGGAAACACGATATTTTACGACCGAAAAAGAGCTATTAGCCATTATATGGGCTCTACAAAAATATCGAAGCTACATTTTAGGCACTAAGATTCATGTTATTACCGATCACAAGGCATTATCATTTTTGCATACATGTAAACTCACCAACTCCAGATTAGGACGTTGGATTCTATACGCGCAAGAATATGATATCGAGGTGCAGTATTGCAAAGGTACTGACAATATCGTCGCCGATACGCTCAGTAGATATCCATGCGATAATGATAAATGTTCGGATTATTCGGAGCCAGGAACAATCCAGATAGCAACAATGCTAGCTAGAGAACCTAACCGCGATTTTGTACATAAACTTAAGAATCTTGAACACTTGCAACAGAACGATGTTGACATAAAGCGAATTTACGACGAGGTTTCTAAAGCTCCTGAGAACTTAGCAACTAGATTTAAAATAGAAAATAAATTAGTGGTAAAACGCACGTTGGATAAACATGGATTAATTTATCTGCCAAAATCAATAGTTTGCGAAATAATTATTGAAACTCATGAGTTGTATGGTCATGTTGGAGCGAGAAAGGTGTTTCTGTTGTTGCGAGAACAATTTTTCCATCCAAAACTGCAAAAGTTAACTCAGCAGATCACACAAACTTGCGATCTATGTCAAAGATGTAAGGTCTCTACACAATCCTGTTTTGCAGAAATGCAAACGATCGCTCCAACAAAACCAAGGGAATTATTATCTATCGATTTCTATGGACCTTTACCGGCGGGTAGGGGTGGAGCGAAACACATCTTGGTGACCATTGATGCGTTTAGCAAATATGTGAAACTGTACGCGTTGCAAAGAGCGACTACAGCAGCGACCATTGAAAGAATATTTAATCGGTACGTCCCCGAATATGGGAAACCAGACAAAATTCAATGCGACCATGGAACCCAGTTTACTGCTAAGAAATGGCAAGAAAAATTAGAATCAGAAAATGTTAAGTTAATCTTTTCGTCCATCAGACATCCTCAAGGCAATATCGTCGAGCGCGTTAATAGA
Organism: Euura lappo; assembly: GCA_018257835.1. NCBI lineage: Eukaryota > Metazoa > Arthropoda > Insecta > Hymenoptera > Tenthredinidae > Euura > Euura lappo. Next base: position 21,583 of record JAEUYN010001920.1, read on the forward strand.
GAGCTCGGTCGATGTTTTCGAACATTTTTACAAAACAAACACAGCGCATGGGTAGGATGGCTCGGTGTCATTGAAGATTGTATCAATGAAGTACACCATGACACAACAGAGTTCACACCTACCGAGATCTTCCTAGGAGAGAAACCAAAGCGGTTCTGGGAAGAAATATTAGGATTAAATATAATGAAAGAAATTCCACAGGATGTAAAAGAACATCAAATTAGGTTAGTCCGAGAAAATATAATTAAGAAGGGTAAAGCCCGAGCAGATAAATTTAATTTAGCACATAAGCTTAGTAGTTTTAAGGTAGGCGAGTTAGTGTTATTAAGAGCACTCAATGTATCAGACAGTGCAGCTAAACAAATTGCAAAGTTTCTAGCTCTGTATGAAGGGCCGTATGAACTCACAGAGCAAGTGGGGGCGGCTACATTTAGGTTAAGAAACCCTGAGACGGGTAACGATAGAGGAAAATTCCATGTTCAAATGTTCCGTAGATATTATCCGCGAAACGAGTTAGAATAAGATAAACAATAATCCACACACACATATATCCTCACATACATACTTGTCCATAAAACGATCGTAGATCATCGAATAGGATGAAATTTATTTTGCATAATAATTTTTTTCTTTTTTTTTGTGTATGCATTTTTTTTTTGGTTTGTCTACTCTCTATAGAAATCATGGATGTGGCTTGTCAAATAGACACGAACACCGATAGATCGGATTGTTCTACACAAACTGGGTGGTGCATGGAAGCGAGAAGGTGGACCAGGGCTCCCAGATGCCTATACTCACGAGAATGGCAACTAAGCAGTGATCCCGAGTGGCACTTGGAGAGAACGAAAGTGACCCAGACACCTAAGCAATTCCTCCACTATCTACACAGGGGAACACAGACCCCGCCTGACCAACTCCTGACCTCAGCTTTTCTCGCTAATACGCTATGTTCGCCACTTGACAAATACAAACAAATTTTGATTAAACATACTCCTAATACAAATCATACACCAACAACAAGTAATGCACAACCAAGTACGAGTACCAGTAGAGGTACTAAAAGATCCTGGCAATACGAAAGAAGTAGAAAAAGGGTAGAGACAGACACATCCGATGACAGTGATTAGACCACACAGACAAAATAGATATTGTTGAGATACTATACAATTAAACATGCAAATTTAGCCAGTCGTTTCACAGCCTTTCTAAATTTGAGGGGGCTAATGTAACGTATTCAACAAATCAATTCTTTATAGATTACATTTGAAATTAAAATTAGAGAATTAACGAGTTAATATTAGAAAGTAGAGTCAAAAACATCATACACATACACACATGCTATAGTTAGAATACAAACAGACACATCGAACATCGCCACTCTGGCAACAACAGACACACACACACACAATTTTGTTTTACACACACCCGTAAACTCTCAATATTATGTTCTATTAGATTTAAGGATATTACCTGTATACACGCTCAACAAAACCATACATGTTACACTTACAATAAAAGGGGATTAACACAGATAGAAGAGAACAGAAATCTATAAACAGTATCAATACGCGACAAGTAGGGAAGTTGAGGAGTTCTTGGGTCAGTCCCCTCTCCTAAAATTTGAAGAAATGTAACTACGCGCCTCGAGAAATAGTGCGAAAACCGAGCCGTAATGGTAAATCAGAACACGAGTAGAGTCACTTCGGTCAGTCCCTTTGGACAACTTGGTACGTAATTCGTGGGAGCAGTCCACGAATCTACGAATTTAGAATCGATTTTCTGACTTAGAAAAATTTTGAAAATTTTCATTTAAGGCGACAGCCTTCCAATAGACGGAAAAATTTAATTCAATTTAATAAACTTGATCACTTACACAATCGCTAACATTTCATTTTAGTTTGTTATTATCAAACTCAAATTTAAATTAACCAAACGTATCTTTTACACTACTTTCTGTTCTTTTGCTTGACGCATCATCCTCGCTATCAATATAAATCTGTCTAACTGCTAATCATTCACCTTTACACAACATACACTCCACAGTTAATTGTTCCTATCCTGAATTATCCATTATAACTGGTTTAGTCCTCAGTGAAGAGTGCTGTTAGTAGTAACGCCCGGACTTTCGAGAAAGGGAAGCACAAAAGCAGTATTTTCGACACTGAGTCCTCTCGTTATTAGCTCAGGTAGAAACTCCTTTCCTAGAGGTAATTCGTTACCTCATTGCACAAAAACCACGAGAGCAGGTGTTAATTGATCTAGGTACCTTATTGAAGCCCTGAGAGAATCTTTGCTCAATAATAATTAAAATTTCCACTAGTACGAGTGCTATCAAAGAAGAATTTCAGGATTATCGATAAACGGTTAAAATGATAAGTGATAGTAGTGAAACTCGTTTAATATTAGTTTAATCGGAGTGAGCGTGCAATTTAGTGAACACGGATCACAGTGAGGATTAACGTTATAGTGTAGTTGGAAAAGATTGTGCAATTTTTTTTCGAAAATCTCGGTCTTTTTGGCACATTTTATGTCCTCACCATTTTTCGAAAAAAGTCAAAGCTCTTGAAGTTAGAGCCAGTTGAAAAAAGTCCGTTTGCGAAAAGGATGAAAAATTGGAAAATTCAAAAAAATAGAAAACATGGCTGAATCGAAAAACGGCCAAACACGTGTTCACTCTTTTCGATGCACGAATTGAGAAAAAAATTGACATCAAGATCGGCGTCGGTGACCTTCACCGATCAGGTGAAATGCCATGGAACCCCCCATATATAGTAAATCACAAAATAAATTATTTGTTCTGATCTATTATCATAAATCATATAACAAATCACATAAGAACCACACATATCACACAATAATTCACATGGTAAATTGTACACTGATTTCTTCCATAACTGCATACAATTTAACATGTGATTTATTATGTACTTTACTACATCATATATGACATGAACTTTTTCAGTAGGGTCCGTCGATGTGCAACGTCAGTCATCGCACTCTTCTTATTATCAGATATGAAAGATTCACGTAAAACACCTTCTTATGTAGGCATTGCGGTAAATCGTTTGGTAATATGAAGATCTCAGTGTCAAATTACCTTATTGAAACTGGTATGATTAATAAATTCAATCCTCCACAATTGTTGCACTCTCCAACCACTTCTGATAAATAGCTATGCAGGTCCTCAACCCCAACTTTTAGATTGTATTTACATACCTGAAAAAGACCCGTTGAGGGCTACCTCTATTCGAAGTCCAATCTTCCAAGACATGGTACTGGGTGGCTCACTACTCAGGTGGCCTCCGAAAGGTTGATCTTGGATTGGATTGGAATGAAAGAAAGTGAGGATCAAGCAGTGATCATGGGCTACAAGATGGAGATGGAATGGAAAAAAAAATGTTGAAAAAGTATGACGATTATCAATTTTTATTATTAGTATTATCATCATTATTAATGAATCCGGATCACATTATCTTCCTTAGTGCTTACGTTTATCACACACTATATCTTCTTTTTGCACACATATACATCCATAAGATGTACATAATATATGCACCGAGAACGGGTGGCGGGTATCGTCTGCTTTGCGAAATTCGTCTCATATCATAGCTAGGGAGAGGGTGGACAGTTCACCGATTTCTAGTCATGCGAAAATAAGAAATTATTAGGGCAAATGTAAGGCCAAATTATGTACCGAGTTTAGAAGAAAATGAGTCAATGTCCCTGCGTCTCTATGGCTTGACAACGACGACTGAAAAGGATACTTTCGAGATTGCAGGCAGGAAAGTTCGAAATGATAATGTTCCATGAAAATGAGCTCTGTATACGCTGGCCTGCGAAAGTGACCAGTGGAAATGACCGATAAACAGATTCATTTTTTTCTTCTTACGATGAAAAGAGAGCAAGAACGGCTCGTCGGGGGGGAGATATTCGATTCCGTATCAGTTACGAATAAAACCACCGGTCAATTGACAAAGGAATGCTCAAAAATTATAGTGCATCGACGCAATCACGTACGTAGACGAGAGAAAACTGTTTTCCGTGCTGAAATATGACGCGGTGTAATTCAAGATTTGAAATACCCGCGCATCTCTTGATGTCACATGGTAGGGCCGTCTGAGAGCGAGAGAGAAGGCCGCTAATGCACACGAGGCCCCGACCTGTTGCGTATATACCATGGTGCGAGCGGGCCTAATACCACGGTCTGTTTGCAAGTTGCGCACGTGGTCGAGCGCGAGTCGGCATCGTGTCGTGCTGCCGTCATTGAGAGGTTATCCGAAAGATGCGTGATCTACAGATATTTTCGGTTTACTGATGAACGTTTATTACATCGATTGTTTGAGACACCGGCTATTGTCGGTATCTGAAGGATTTACATGGGTTGTGAAGATGAAAGGCAACCCCTCTCGCTCGGTAGGAGATGCAAGTGAATTTTTCGACAAGGATGAGGTGAGCCGAGGAGTCGAGATGAGAGTCAGGTAAGATATTATTTTCAGATTATATATTTCAATATCGATTATGCGAAAGATGTCTCATAATGTAGTCATTTGTTGATCGTATCCCAGATGTTGAGTCATGACCCTTGATTATGCGAACCGAGAGGGATCTTTTTGTTGAATATTATTATCATTATTGACCTTATTATCATTATAATTATCATTATTTTCAATTCCTTTTTCTTTCATGGCATATGACATGAAATTTGTATTGCTTCATTGAACCAGTCGAATCGCTCGCCACAATAATGCCTCGTCTCGAGCTCGATTCAATTCTGGTGCAGTTGGGTCAGACATCGGCGACGCCTCATGGTCCAACCTTGGATCTTCGTCTCGGCGTTATTCCGAAAACATTTGTTTCAGTGTACGATAACGTGTACGTGTCGGATCCTGCTCCGGCGTTGAATTTGTGATTATTATGAAATTGTAAGACAAACTTCCTCGACAGGCATAGAAGCTGTGGAAGAAAAGTTTCGACGGTAGCTGGAGATCTGGGCAAATATCGAACATCAAGTGACAGCTGTAACACCAATGGAGCTACGTTGGACATTCCGAGTCCAAACCAGAAGATGTTCTTTTTCTGACAATGGTTATGACGGCGATTGGAGAACGCTGGTGAGTATATATTGCAATAAGTATTGCGTCGACAATATATACATTTCTTGATTTCCTAACGTCAAAGACGACTCGATGAAAAATTAAAATTGATGTCATTCTTATCCGTTACTGGTGGACAGTCTGGGTGGGAACATTCTCATACAATTACCAAGAATCATTCAAAAACTATCCCAAAGACTAATAGTCTCGGTATACGATAACAAGCGCGTGTCTGATCCCATACCGGCGAAACGAATGACACGAGTCGTGTTTTTTTATTTTATTCGTAATCCTGATGAAGCCGCTGATCAATTTTTTTCCCCACAGAAAACGTACGAGGTATGAAGGAAGAATTTCATTGGCTGCTCCAATATAAGTAACAGATCCCTCGTCAAGTAAAAGCTGTAACACCGACGAAGCCTCGTCGGACAATCAGCCGAGGCCAGAAAGTTTGTGGAGGATCTTTTGGCAACGATCGCAACGACGACGATCGTAGAATGCCGTCCAGTGTCTATCTCAGTACACACTGGGTCGTAAATGTATAGACTTTTTGATTCCTTGGCGTCAAAGCCTACTCGATAAGAAATTGTAACGAATATTGTGCTCCTTCGATACAGGTGGAGATTCTGCATCCCGCTCGACGACTTCCGGGGACACCGAAAGCTGGACTGAAAATTTCTTTTTGAAACACCGACAATGAATCTGTCGAGAAAAAGATTGCAAGAATAGGAACGCCAGTAAAAGAACCAGCCACAATCGTCAAATTTGCGTCATCTACTATGGATCAAGAATCAACATTTTCTGTGAACATCATCAGTGATCACAGATTGCTATAGAACATTGCTTGCAATAAATCGTCAAACAGCATGGTATTTGCAGGATGTGAAAATTCTGACAAGGCTGTAATTGGCTTTGTTACTTCAGGAATAACCTGGAAGTTTGCTCTGAGCCTTGAATTTCTCTGGAAGCACTTTCAAATACTTTCCAGAGAGTCAAGATTTATTTTGACAACTGATTATATCGTTCACGCTGTTTGTGAAATAAAAAAGTTTGTCTCATTGAAAAAGGGGACAAGCTATGACCAGCATTGTTTGTTTTATATTACGTTTCAAAATTAGAAATGACAGTTACGATACATGTTTACAAACTTTGCAATTCTCTGAAAGAAGCTGAATTCCTAAGCTAATTCTGTATCCCGATTTCATTCTGAAAAATTTCGATTTCGATATTTAGAAATATATTGAATTTAGAAACAGGAATTATGTATTGACGATACTGGTTGGGCTGTATTTTCGAATTTTCGTAGTCCCAAGTAGATGAAAAGACTGGCATTGGCCGAAATAACGTGATTACATCACATGATCTGAATTACTTTACTAGAAACGGAATTATAAATAAAAGGCAACGAATCGAGTACACGAGAGCATACGATAAATGATAATACCCTTTCAAAATCTGACGACACTCTCATCGACTGTATAATAAATCTTATCTTATGTATTTTTATTTTCTAATTGTATATGGACCGAATCCATCTCAAATCGGGCAGGCAAGGCTAAAATGGAAATCGTGATTTCACGGAATTTTTTCAAATTGAAATATGTTGTTGTTCGACGAAAAAAAAGTGACCCGTATTTTTTTTGTTTTGGAAAAAAAAAAATCTTGCTACGAAGTTACGGCTATTTGGACATTTAATCGGGCGCTACCAAAGTTCTTGGAAAGGGAACACTTTTTTTCTTAATAACGCTATATCTGCGGAACGGATCATCGCAAATACTTCATCTTGGTCTCATTTTGTAGGGTTTTTTGCACTCTTTTGGAATTCGAAGAAAAATTTGAGGATTTTTGAAAATTGACGGAATGACGTTCATTTTTCGAAAATTAGGGAAACCCGTTTTTCTCGAAAAGTGATTTTTTCATTTTCTCAAAAATTTTACACAATATGTGGGGTAATACGACGGATATATCCTATCAGTTTCATCGATGCTAAAACACTGCTTCATATCGAGAAAAAAATTAATTTCGTGCGTCACTGAAATTCGTCAATTCCTGTGCTGGTGTCGACTTTGTGGGTTTCTTTGAGATGTGTATAGATTTTTCGATCCAAATAATATTACTGAAACTTGATACATACATACCTGAGGGAGTAAATGACCAAATGCCGTATGATGTATAACATCGTAGACGAATATTGATCTGCTAATAAAGACTATCACGGAAAAAATACAAAATTTACAATCAGGGATTTATTGTCGTAATAACAATATCGTATAATAATATTGTTAAAAATGCTTCTATTTTCGAGTTATGGTATACATATACTGAGGTATAGGGGATCAAATGTTAAAATGCAACAAAAATGTGAACGGGACAGAAATGCGTGCAAAACGAAAGTAACAACAATGCGGATGAAAAAAGTTTGCAAAAGACAAAGGATGAAAAAAGACGAAAGATGGAAAAAGCTTATATGGATGGTCAATATAGTCAGATTGTGACCGATCCAAATGTATGGTTAATCTATCAGATTGTTACCGATCATCGATCTGTCAGACTTGAAATTAAAAAAAAAAACTTCATTTCAAGCGAATTCAAATCAAAATTCGACAGATACAAATATATCAAAACAAAATGCACTAAGAACGAGAGAACAGGTGACATTTTCAATGCCTTCAGAGGCTTGCGTTACACACAAGGTCTGTAGATTTTATCATTATATATTATTATACCCTCCGCGCAACGCCCCTCGCTCGCTTCGCGCCTCGCTTTTCCTAGGGATGGCTGGCCTAACTTTTTCTAACCTTCAGTGGCTGTTTTAACCTTTTCTAACTCTTTCCGGAACACTCACTTATTTCTTTTCTCTGCATACATCTTGCACGTCGTTTTTAATGAATCTCGCGAGAGACGAAAGCCATCTGGTGAATGTATTTGTAAGCAGCTGTCCAGATATTACGTAACGCTGTACGGTACAGTGCGTTGCTTGGGCTGTTTGGCTATGGTGGTAAGGTAGGCTAGGGAACGCCCGCCACCTCGCGGTGACGCTCAGAAGTTCAAAGCGCATAGTGTACGCTCTATGTCAAAAGGCAACGTATTTATCATATTTTCGACATTCTTTCAATCATCGGACTGCTTTTATATAACTTATATAGCCTATGTTACTCGGGCAGACCTGAGGAACAATTTGGTGCAAGTTTTATGTAAATCGGTCCACTGGTTCTCGAGTTTATCGGTAACAAACAGACAAACGCACGAACTCCTTTATATATTAGTATAGATATAGATATAGATATAGATGTAAAGAAAACTAGTTCTTTAATTTGAATGTAACCGCGCACTTTGGCACGCGGGTAAAGCAGTGTCCATTACTCTCGAGAGAGTTCGAAGACCACGGCATAGATGGAGGAAATATCAATAGATGAGACTAGAAGAACATGAATAGAGAAAGATAGGTTAGAACTGTAAAAGAAGGATCGACGATAAAGAAAAAACATTAATTGTCGTTTCTTTGTCTTTACAGGTAATAATAATTCCTAGTAGAACTGTAAATATTGTAAATAGCGTTCGTAGGTCTGAAATAAATGAAAACTTTGTCTTTACAGAGCAACGCAATCGGTTTTCGCAGATTTATTGTCGAACCTAACCTAAAGAAGAACGAGGTGGGATAAACCCATAACCTCATTATAAAACGACAATTCCGTTTTAAGGCAAAAGATGGAAAGGTTAAAGTTTGAATTTACGGTGAAAGCATCCGGAGATGGAAAAACAAACTGGATGGCGGTAACATCGATTACTACACCTGAAGAAGAGACTTATGCCATCCCAGAACAATACCAGACAGTGAGCCAACACACAGAACTAGTCAACACTAACGTTTATAAAAAAGTGAGAGCCACATTACAGAAAAGACACCAGACAAGGAAAGTCTGGATCGGTCTAAACGAGGAACTATCAAAAACCTACATAGATGAAGACGGAAATCTACAGTTTAAAGAATATTTGCTGGAACAGACGACAGCGGAACAAAAAACTACGCAACTAGCCTCTACGGCTGCAAGCGGATTGACAGAAGAAGCGTTAACGAAAATCCTGGAACAATTCTCTAATAGAAAAACGGAAAACGACTCCGAGAAAAACTTAAAAAAGTTATCAGAAAAATTTGTCTTAGATAAATTTACGAATAAAACCTCAAGCGTAACTCAGTGGATGGAACTCTTCGAAAGTGAATGCTCCAGATTCAAGATACAAAAAGATCAAGACAAAATTGAAATCCTTAGATTATTCTTGGAAGGGTCATGCTCAGACTGGTACAGCTCCATGCTCATAAAACTTACACTGAATTCAGAGTGGGAGAACTGGAAGGAAAATTTTTGTGGGACGTATGCGGATAAAGGATGGACCCCAGTCAAGTATGCAATCTCATTTAAATACATAACTGGACCACTATTAGATTACGCACTAAAAAAAGAAAGAATGTTGCTGGAAATGAATAAATCAATGGATAAAAGCACTTTAATTGATCTGATTGCGACAGGGTTACCAGATTCGGTGACAGATAAAATCGATAGAGAGAAGTTGAAAGAAACTAAATGCCTGTTCAACGAACTCAGAAGCCTAGAGCATTTAGCAAAGAGGAATACTAGTGAAAAGAAGAATTACACAAACCAAAACCCGAAAGAAAAAGGTCAAGAAAAAAAACCATGTAAAATATGTGAAAAAAGTGGGAAGAAAAACCGGTATCACCCTGAACAATTGTGCTGGTTTAAAACGGACGAAAAACAGGAGAGAGACAAGAAAAACCAGATAAGATACGTGAATAGCTCTGAAATAGAAGCTGAATTACAAGATGTAGACCAAAAAAACTCGACATCCCACCATTAATCAAGATAAGGCTACTACTGCACAACACGTTAGAAACATTCGGGATATACGACTCGGGTTCGAATGTTTCTTTGATAAACGCAAAATTGCTGAAATTAAAAAATAAAAAGATTAGTGCAGAAAATGCGAATCTTCGGACGATTAATGGTGAAAAGAAAACGAAGGGCATAATCAAAATGAACGTTAAGATCTTCGACATCGAGGAGAAGATGGATTTACTGGTGATAGACGAAGAAAACTTTGATTATGACGTCTTAATCGGATTAGACATGATAAAAAAATTCAAACTAACCCAAGACGAAAATCTAAAAATCACGCAGATATTACCAGAGGGATTATCATCGGAGGAAATCCCGAAGAAAGAAGAAAAGAGAAAAAAGAAGATTGAAGAAAAATTCCGGGGAAAATACGAAATAAACTTTAATGAACATATAAATGAAGAAAATTTCAAAATAAAGGTAAACCATTTGGACTATCAGAAAAAAGAAGAAATAGATAGATTGATAGAAAAATACAAGACAGTTTTCGCGAAAGACAAGTATGACATAGGTACAGTAAGGGAATATGAAGCGCACATCGACTTATTGGTCGACAGATACTGTAGCAAGAGACCTTACAGATGTACCATAGAAGACAGAAAAGAAATCGAGGAACAAATCGCCAAACTACTGGAGAAAAACCTTATAGAGGAATCATATAGCCCTTTCGCAGCCCCGGTAACACTAGCATTTAAAAGAGAAGAACAGAGAAAGTCAAGATTATGTATGGATTTCAGAGATCTAAATAAAATTGTGGTGCCTCAAGCCCAACCTTTCCCGTTGATAGAGGACTTGATGACAAAAACGAGGAACTGCAAATACTTCTCAACACTGGATATAAACTCCGCCTTCTGGTCGATCCCACTACGTATCGAAGATAGAAAGAAGACAGGCTTCGTGACACAAGAGGGACACTACCAGTGGACGTGCCTACCATTCGGGTTGAAAACCTCACCGGCAATATTCCAAAGGATACTCAGCAATATTTTGAGGAAGTATAAGCTCACCGATTTCGCAGTCAATTATATAGACGACATTTTGATATTCTCAAAATCCTTCTCTGAACATATGATGCATTTAACCAGATTAATGGAAGCAATAGTGACAGAAGGTTTTAGGTTAAAATTTACAAAATGCACATTCGCAGAAAAATCAGTGAAATACTTAGGGCACATCATAGAGAACAACACTATAAGACCAGTGAAAGATAATCTGATATCGATTCAGAATTTCCCAATCCCAAAAACACAAAAAAATATCAGACAGTTTTTAGGAAAAATAAACTTTTATCACGAGTACATACCAAATAGTGCAACAATACTCGATCCACTACATAATTTATTAAGGAAAGGACAAAACTTCATATGGTCAGAAGAATGTCAAAAGGCGTTCGATAAAATTAAAGGCTTATTGTGCTCTCAACCGATTTTAGCGATATTTGATCAGGATCGACCAATAAACATCTACACAGACGCGTCATTACAAGGGGTTGGAGCGATCTTGAAACAAACACAACTGGACGGAAAGGAAAAACCAGTGGCATTCTTTTCAAAAAAATTAAGTGAGCCCCAAAAAAGAAAGAAAGCAGTTTATCTCGAATGTCTGGCAATAAAAGAAGCTGTCAGATACTGGCAATACTGGCTTATGAATAGACCATTTACAGTCTTTTCGGATCATAAACCACTGGAAAATATGAACATCAGATCAAGGACAGACGAAGACTTGGGAGATCTAACGTATTATCTTTCACAATACGATTTCAAAATAAAATATGCTCCAGGAAAAAATAACTTAGAAGCGGACTGCCTAAGCAGGAACCCAGTCCTAGAACCACACGAAAACGTAGACGAACAATTGAAAATCGTTAATCTAATACAACTAAAAGATATCATAATAGACCAAGAGAAAAACGAGGACATCCAACAAAAAAAAGACAAGCTGATACAAAAACAAGGCATCTATTACAAAAAAATAAAAAAGACGGAAAAAATAATCCTATCAGAAGAATTCAGTATAGATCTTATAAAAAATATACACGAGAGCCTATGTCATACAGGGATTAAACAAACACAAAAGAAAGTAGGAACATTTTATACAGCAAGAAACTTAACGAGGAACATAGAAAGAATCTGTAAAAGTTGCACAGTATGTAAAAAAAATAAATCAAGAGGACAAAACAAGCTAGGTTTGATGTCTCACCTAGGCCCCGCCACAAAGCCCTTCGAAATAGTCTCCATAGACACGGTAGGAGGTTTTGGAGGTTCACGATCTACAAAAAAATACTTGCACCTGCTAGTGGACCATTTCACAAGGTACGCGTACATCTTAACATCGAAGACGCAAAACGCAAATGACTTTATAAAACTAGTGAAAAACATCATGGAAACTAAGGAAATTGGTATGATTCTCGCGGATCAATACCCGGGAATTAATTCAAAAGAATTCAAAGAATTTCTAGCAGAAAAGAATACACCAATCATCTTTACAGCAGTGAACTCACCATTCTCGAACGGACTAAATGAAAGATTAAATCAAACAATCGTCAATAAAATTAGATGCAAAATAAACGAAGAAAAAAGAAAAAGAGCTTGGACAAACGTAGCACAAGAATGTGTAAGAAAATATAACGAGACTGAACACACTGTTACCGGATTCGCACCAGCATACCTATTGGAGGGTACAGACGTTACGATATTACCAAGTGAATTAAAACAGGAAGGTACGAAAGAGGACTGGAAACGAGACAGAAAGAGGGCGTTGGAAAATACTTTGAGATCACATGAGTACAACAAAAAGATATATGACAAAAATCGGAAACATTTTGAATTTAACGTAGGAGACAGGGTGTTCGTAGAAAACGGAAACAAACTAAACAGGAAAAAGCTGGACGAATTGAAGACCGGACCATACGAAATCATGGAAAAACTATCAAACTCAATATTCAGAATCGACATGGGCCACAGAAGATCAAAACCATACTTTTTCCACATCTCAAAGCTGATCCCAACAACAGAAGAGGAAGAGGAGGAAGAAGGAAACATAGATGAAGAAACATGAAGAACGAAGAATTCTTTCCCCGCGCCGAGGGGGGGAGATGTAAAGAAAACTAGTTCTTTAATTTGAATGTAACCGCGCACTTTGGCACGCGGGTAAAGCAGTGTCCATTACTCTCGAGAGAGTTCGAAGACCACGGCATAGATGGAGGAAATATCAATAGATGAGACTAGAAGAACATGAATAGAGAAAGATAGGTTAGAACTGTAAAAGAAGGATCGACGATAAAGAAAAAACATTAATTGTCGTTTCTTTGTCTTTACAGGTAATAATAATTCCTAGTAGAACTGTAAATATTGTAAATAGCGTTCGTAGGTCTGAAATAAATGAAAACTTTGTCTTTACAGAGCAACGCAATCGGTTTTCGCAGATTTATTGTCGAACCTAACCTAAAGAAGAACGAGGTGGGATAAACCCATAACCTCATTATATAGATATAGATAGATATAGAAGTATAGATATAGATATAGATATAGATATAGATATAGATATAGATATAGATATAGATATAGATTATTATTATACTATTATATTATATTTTTTATAGATATAGTATTTATTATAATGTAGTACATAACCATATTATTATTGTACGATATTGTTATTACTACAATAAATCCCTGATTGTAAATTTTGTATTTTTTCGTGGCAGTCTTTATTAGCACATCAATATGAGGTCTACGATGTTATACATCATACGGTATTCGGCCATGTACTCCCTCAGGTACGTATGTATCAAGTTTAAGTAATATTAGTCGGATCGAATAATCTGTACACATCTCAAAGAAACCCACAAAGTCAACACCAGCACAGGAATTGACGAATTTCAGTGACGCACGAAATATTTTTTCTCGGTATGAAGCAGTGTTTTAGCATCGATAAAACTTCGAGGATATATCCGTCATATCACCCCACATATTGTGTGAAATTTTTGAGAAAATAAAAAAATCACTTTTCGCGAAAATCGGGTTTCCCTAATTTTCGAAAAATGAACGTCATTCCGTCAATTTTCAAAAATCCTCAAATTTTTCTTCGAATTCCAAAAGAGTGCGAAAAACTCTACAAAATGAAACCAAGATGAAGCATTTGCGATGATCCGTTCCGCAGATATAGCGTTATTAAGAAAAAAAGTGTTCCCTTTCCAAGAACTTTGGTAGCGCACGATTAAATGTTCAAATAGCCGTAACTTCGTAGCAAAAAATTTTTTTTCCAAAACAAAGAAATACGGGTCGCTTTTTCTTCATCAAACAACAACATATTTCAATTTGTAAAAATTCCGTGACATCACGATTTCCAGCCTGCCCGATTTGAAATGGATTCGGTCTGTAGGTAAGAATTAAGAGCAAAGTGGATCAGTTTTGGTGTTCAAAAATATTCTGAAAAATTCATGCATGAGTGGAACGAATGACGTAGTCGACAGGCAGATCATCATTTTTACACTAACGTAAATTCTTCTTAAATTAAAACATACTTAACACGTCAGATAGATTACCTTCAGACACCGTATCAGTAGCTAGCAACGTGAGATGATCTTGATATTGGCGACCCTTTACTTCAGTCTGCATGATATTCTGTACTTTCTGCGAGAATCCTGGCCACTCAGCATACATAGACAGTTTGTCACGGAATAGTCTTGAGTAATCTTTTTCAAGCTGTAAGTCAAAACCCAAAAAATAATTATTATTTGCGGTGGTTTGATTCTTCGTCCTATACAATCAAAATATAATGAAAATACGTTTTGCAAAATGGAAGTAATTAGAATGAGTTATAAATTTACAAGTAAATATCCCAAGGGTTGTTTCAGTACTGGCCACTGTTCAAAGATTATGCTAACTTCAGATCCTTCAGTTTTTTTGTATTCTCTGAATCGTAATGGTTGCGAAGCTAGCCAGTGTTCTTCTACACTAGACCATGGCGCAGTGTTGTGCTTCAGCCAATCAAAGTGGATAGTGCATTCACGAACGCCTATACAGGGTGGTTTGGAATGTTCCCACTTTGAGGTCATCAGCGGGTTCTTCGACGCAAAATAAGACGAAAATCATTCCTGCAATTTTTTTGTTAGAGCCATGGTTTCCAAGTTATAGCCGATCAGAGTCCGCCAATCCTAGCGCAGATCAGCGACCGGCTCAGGGCCGTCGCACAGTGGCTCGAAATCGTTAAAAACCGACCGAAACTACAAAAAATACGAAAATTGTGACAAAAAGTTTTCGGGGTCGCTGATTACGAATCTGGACTCAAAATTATCAAAAACAAGATGGCGGCCCCAATATGGCGGCCGGAGACGATCAAAAATCGTCAGATATACGTGAAACTCGATACTCGATGGGTTCGCAGGGTCGCTGAATACGAATCTGAACTCAAAATTATCAGAAACAAAATGGCGGCCACAATATGGTGGCCTAAGATGCTCAAAAGTCGTCAGATTTGCAGACTTCCTAATAACATCATACTTTTTTCTCCAGATCCTGAAATAACACCACAAACCGACACAACGTTGATCAAAGATAAAAATCACAACATTCGACACGAGTTCTCTAACACTCATATGATACCCGAAATATTTTTCCGATATTGTACAATTAGATTTCGAGTTGATTGTACTAGCTTTCGTATTGTTGTATTTTTTACAATTTGTCGTTACATCTACGAACACATGCTCATCATTGTATCATCCGAAATATGAATTATTAGCATAAGCACGAAACTTCCAGAGTCGCTTGAAAATGACGCGATGCGGCGCGCCAGCCAGTGTCCGTATTATAAGACCGAAAAACTGCCACACGCCAAGTCCGGAAAGCGCTCGTCCACACTGTAATTCATCTTATCGCGAGGAAGGTACCGAGGGTGGCTAAAATTTTTTCGAATTCTTTCAGGTAATAGTATAAACTTGAGACCTAAACTCGTTTCATCACCTGATCTGGCGGTATACGTAACTTTGAGGTTAGTTAAGAACGAAAATCGTCAAAATTCACTGTCTTTGTTATGTTCAGCAATCTACATCAGCAATGATGTTCAGATCGAACAAACGTGAAATAAGATTGTCTAAGTGCACGAAGTTGTGATACATACCCTCAGGAATCACGTGCATACTGCCAAATTTTTCATCTGACGATCTGCTGTTAAATTTTCAGTGGTTAACGAAACTTAGTAAGTGGCAACCTAGTAATTGATTCCGTAAAATATTTTTCTGCTAGGGATGAACCTCTTCTTATGCTGCTTCTTGTCATTGAATTTTCTTCATGTGCCCTCAAAAACCAACAAGAAAAATCCAGAACTTTGAATTCCTAATTACTAAAGATTCATCCCCAGCAGAAATGTGTTTTACAAAGTCGTTCCACATTGAATTTCATTCGGATTATTATTTCTCAAGTTATAATTACTGTCGCATCAGTGTAACAGTTCGACCGCGGTGCTGATAATGAGGTAAATTAAGCTTGTACAACAGCGGAGCGAAAACAGCGCGTTTCCATCCGCAAACGAGGGACCGGCACCAACTGGTTTCCATCCTCGTTTGCGGATGGAAACTCGGTGTTTTCGCTCCGCTGCACAGTGGGACGAAACCCCGAATTCGTCCCCATAATTCCGAAAAGTGAATTTTGGATTCGGGGAATTTTGACCCTCGGGTGGGGTACAGAAATGATTGGTGCATTCAAACCTCGAAGGGTATGGTCGTCCGTTCCATACCTGGCTCGATACATTAGTTCAAAGTCAGCCTTCGTTGAGAGTGCACGCGGCGAGTGAAAACGTAAGGAAAAACAGCGAACTTCAAAGTTCAATAACTCGAAAGTTATTTAAGCGATTTCGATTTTTCAAAATGGATTCTACTCCTGGAGGTATGTAGAAAATATTTCTGTATGAGTTATATTGAAAAGTCACGTTCATCTGCTTGAAATACGACCATGTTTGGTACCCTGTGAAAACGATATAATTTTCGAGACTTATACTTTCAAATGGACAAAAAGTAGGGAACTCCAAGAGACTCCGCTTTGATTCAAGTCTTAGGTTCTAGATCAGTCTTTCAACTATCGAAAACGTTTTAGATCATCTGCCATTTTTTGCCGATTAGCGTAGTTTTTTAGTTAGCGTGAGCGAGTACGCAGCCTTCTACCACGCGCGAGGCCCCGGCTGGCGCGGCGGCCGGCTGACGAGCGTCCGGGTCTGCCAGGTGTTCAATACGTACAATAGGGAACTTATACCGGTTTTTAACGTGTATAGGGTGTCCGTAACAAAGTAGTACCTACGGTTATTCTAGAGTCACACTGTTCATTATGATTTTTATTTATGATTTGGTTGAGGAAAAAAATTAATTTCAGGAAGAATTCAGTTTATCCAATGAGTTTCATGGTATTTTATTAATTGTAGTTTACGTTAAATATTGCAAGTTCTCATATGCAAATCAATTTCTAATTTTCTGTGGCTTTATTACAGGGTCTAGTACCGACGACAATTTACTGTACACCCGGAAGGAGGTCTTCGTTATGGTGAAAGGGAATTTCAATAAAACATGCAACGATTTGGTGGAACACCTTTTAGCCGAAATTTCGAAGAAGAGTAGAATTGTAGAATTGTTGATCCCACCTACAATAACGAGTCAATCTATAGTAGAAACGGATTCTGAATTTGACGACGATGATTCGGACGAGGAAATTGTATTCCACTAATTTTATAAGCCTTCACATTTCATGACATTAATACTTAAAAATAAAAAGTCTTTATTCCTGTATATGCATATGACTAAACATTTCCCACCACTTTGTTTTTGAGATTTTTGACTTTCGATTCGTAATCAGCGACCCCAAGAACCCCCGAGTACCGACTTTCACTCGAATCCATTAGGTTTTTGAAGAAATTCGTTACCGTTTTTGGTCCGCCATTTTGTTTTTGACATTTTTTACTTCGGATTCGTAATCAGCGACCCCAAAAACCCCCGAGTACCGACTTTCACTCGAATCCATTAGGTTTTTGAAGAAATTTGTTACCGTTTTTGGTCCGCCATTTCGTTTTTGAGATTTTTGACTTCGGATTCGTAATCAGCGACCCCAAAAACCCCCGAGTACCGACTTTCACTCGAATCCATTAGGTTTTTCAAGAAATTTGTTACTGTTTTTGGTCCGCCATTTTGTTTTTGAGATTTTTGACTTTGGATTCGTAATCAGCGACCCCAAAAACCCCCGAGTACCGACTTTGACTCGAATCCATTAGGTTTTTGAAGAAATTTGTAACCGTTTTTGGTCCGCCATTTTGTTTTCGAGATTTTTGACTTCGGATTCGTAATCAGCGACCCCAAAAACCCACGAGTACCGACTTTCACCCGAATTCATTGGGTTTTTGAATTATGGGT